>BOLG01000714.1:0-13126 GCA_016861445.1 Oryzias woworae
TCTGAGTTAAGACTAACGTTTTAGCAATATGCTAACGTTTTTCGCTAATTGGCTAATAATGGGGTTTTAGGCTAATTCTGAGTTAAGCTAACGTTTTAGCAATATGCTAACGTTTTTCGCTAATTTGGCTAATAATGGGGTTTTTTAGGCTAATTTCTTAGTTAAGCTAACGTTTTAGCAATATGCTAATGTTTTTCGCTAATTTGGCTTATAATGGGGTTTTTTGGGCTAAAAGTGTTATGGGGTCAATGGTGCACTGCGGGGGCGGTGAGGGGGCTCAAAGGTGGGCAGAAGAGCAACAGTGGTGCTAGAGGAGGGCGGCAAGGGCGCGAAGAGGCCAGGGCGAGGGGGCTGCGGTGCGTGTAGAGCCAGGGTAGGGGACGGGGCTGTAGCGCCTGCGGGCCATCCAACGCGCTTGCGGCTTTGCTATTTTAATTATTTGTCTTCTTTCTAACGGCGCCTGTTTGCCCTAAATTTGACCCCCGAACACTACCCGAAAACTCACCAAAATTTCCACAACCTGGGGAAAAATTGAAAATAATTTTCGGATAGTGCACGAAACCCCCCCCAACACAATGACATCACGGCGTTGCGATACCGCCAAAAAAATGAATGGGCCGAAAACTGTTTTTGGGGCCAAAAAAAAAATTTCGAAATACGCACACGAAACCAAACAAACGCGTCGGGGTATCCAGGAGAACTTTTGAAAATCATTATGGGGGGCCGCACGCCCATGCCTTGGCGGCCATTTTGTGGCGAAGTGCGAGATTTGGCGATTTTCGCGTTTTTTCAGAATATGGGAAAACGACACTTTGGTTGTTCCGATTTTTACGAAACTTCACACACATCCCGCCAGCCGGAGTCTACAAAACCACCACAGAAGTTTCATTGACCTTGACCTTGGGAAGTGGCCGCCATCTTGAATTGCCAAAAAAGCCCGTTAGCACAAGCTTCAAACGAAAACTCGTCCTAGAATTTTCACCGATCAACCTTGATGAAACTTCATGAGCATCAATGGCCGGGACCTGTGGACAATGTTGGAATTAGAAGTTGTAGAATTTGAATGGGGCGTGCGCGTGGCGAGCTCGCAAACCGCCACGGTTTTTAGCTGCTTGCGCATGTTTTAGCGAAAATATCACGAAACGCATATCCACGCGTGCGGTACGTCAAGCTGAACGTGGCAATGTAAGTTTTGAAAACTATAATGTAAAAATTGAGGCCAGGGGAAGCGTAAAACCGACGCAAAAACACACCATGACTCAGCAAAAAATGATTTTTCGGATTTTTTTTTTTTGAATTAAAACGAACGAAACCAACGTAACTTTATTCGTGATAGCTAAAGGAAGTTTTGAAATTATTACGTGATGGCCACACGACCAACGGTTTGGGGGCCATTTTGTTTCAAAATCGGAGATTTCACGATATTTACGTAACTGAAAACGGACCTTTTGTCGTCACGATTTTAACGAAAATTTCACACACATGCAGCTAGCGCCAGCTCTCGATGACCCGCGAAGTTTCGTTGATTTTGACCATGGGAAAAGGCCGCCATCTGATTTGAAAAAAAGTCCGTTTTACTCCGAGCTAAATCAAAAAATTCAGCCCAAGGGTTTTTTTTTCCGATCGTCTTTAAACTTTTATAGCATCATCCAGGGAAATTTGTGAAATTTTGGTAACCAAACTTTTTCTCTATCTTAAACGGTGTGCGCGTAGCAAGCTCGCAAAACTAGCGCAGTCTTATTACTCGGCCAATTCTTAAAGGATTGTTGTGAAAATTCAATATGTTGAGCCAGACCAGAACTGCACATGATATAATAGGAGCGGATGCGAAGATAGCAAAAAAGTGGGCGTGGGCTAGCGAATAACCTTCGTTTGCTAAGGGGTTTTTAAGGTTAACGTTTTCCGATTTGTCTGAAACTGACGTCTATCTGTTCGGTTGACACGGGGTGATCAAAACATAAAATGGTGTTGCTATGGCGATATAAAACCAACAGAAAAGCCGCCATTTTGAAAAAAGTCCTTTTTTTCATCAATTTCTTACATAGAGCATAATGGGCTTTTTTGGGGGCAGTTTCTGGGTTAAGGCAATATATAGCAAAGTTGCTAACTTTTTCCACTATGTGATATATAATGGGGTTTTTTGGGCTTAATTCTGAGCTTAAGCTAACGTTTTAGCATTATGCTAACTTTTTTCGCTAATTTGGCTAATAATGGGGTTTTTTAGGCTAATTCTGAGTTAAGCTGACATTTTAGCAATATGCTAACGTTTTTTGCTAATTTGACTAATAATGGGGTTTTTTAGGCTAATCTGAGTTAAGCTAACGTTTTAGCAATATGCTAACTTTTTTGGCTAATTTGGCTAATAATGGTTTTTTAGGCTAATTCTGAGTTAAGCTAACGTTTTAGCAATATGCTAACGTTTTTCGGCTAATTTGGCTAATAATGGGATTTTTAGGCTAATCTGAGTTAAGCTAACGTTTTAGCAATATGCTAACGTTTTTTTCGCTAATTTGGCTAATAATGGGGGTTTTTTAGGCTAATTCTGAGTTAAGTAACGTTTTAGCAATATGCTAACGTTTTTCGCTAATTTGGCTTATTATGGGGGTTTTTTAGGCTAATTCTGAGTTAAGCTACGTTTTAGCAATATGCTAACGTTTTTTGGCTAATTTCGCTTATAATGGGGTTTTTTTAGGCTAATTCTGAGTTAGAGTTAAGCTAACGTTTTAGCAATATTGCTAACGTTTTTCACTAATTTGGCTAATAATGGGGATTTTTAGGCTAATTCTGAGTTAATCTAACGTTTTAGCAATATGCTAACGTTTTTCGCTAATTTGGCTTATAATGGGGTTTTTTAGGCTAATTCTGAGTTAAGCTAACGTTTTAGCAATATGCTAACTTTTTTCGCTAATTTGGCTTTATCATGGGGTTTTTTGGGCTAAAAGTGTTGATAGGGTCAACGATGCATTGCGAAGAGGGCGGGTGGGAGGGGGCAGAGGCGGAAAGGGCAACAGTGGTGCGTAGAGGAGGGCGGCGAGGGCGATGGCGGTGTGAAGAGGCAGGGCTAGGGACGGAGGGCTGGCGGTGGCGTGTAGAGGCCAGGGCGACGGGCGACGGGTAGCGCCTGCGGGCCATCCAACGCCGCTTGCGGCTTTAATTATATTCTTCTCCTTTCTTACGACACCTAATTGCCTATTTGACCCCCTGAACATACCCGAAAACTCACCAAAATTTCCACAAACCTGGGGTAAATTGTAAATGTAAAAATTTTTTTTTGAAGTGAACAAACCCCCCCCCAAAATGATGACATCACGGCGTGCGATCCGCCAAAAAAATGATGGGCCGAAATTTGTTAAGGAGCAAAAAAAAAAATTTTGAAATACGCACACGAAACCAAAACACACGTGTCGGGGGTATCCAGGAGAAACTTTTGAAATCATTATGGGTGGGCCGCAACAACCCACGCCTTGGCGGCCATTTTGTGGCGAAGTGCGAGATTTGACGATTTTTCGCATTTTTCCACAATATGGGAAAACGACACTTTGGTTGTTCGATTTTTACGAAACTTCACACACATCCCGCTAGCCGGAGTCTACAACCACCACAGAAGTTTCATTGACCTTTGACCTTGGGAAGTGGCCGCCATCTTGAATTGTCAAAAAAAGCCTGTTTAGCACAAGCTTCAAACGAAAACTCGTCCTAGGGAATTTTCACCGATCACCTTGAAATTTCACGAGCATCAATGGCCAGGACCTGTGGACAAAATGTTGGAATTAGAAGTTGTAGAATTTGAATGGCGTGCGCGTGGCGAGCTCGCAACCGCCACGGTTTTAGCTAGCTTGCGCATGTTTTAGCGAAAATATCACGAAATGCATATCCACGCGTGCGGTACGTCAAGCTGAACGTGGCAATGTAAGTTTGAAACTCTAATGTAAAATTGAGGCCAGGGGAAGCGAAAAACTGACGCAAAAAAAACGATGACTCAGCAAAAAATGATTTTTTCGGATTTTTTTTTTAGAATTAACGAACGAAACCAACGTAACTTTTACGTGATAGCTAAAGGAAGTTTTGAAATTATTACGTGATTGCCACACGACAACGGTTTTTGGCGGCCATTTTGTTTCAAAATCGGAGATTCACGATATTTACGTAACTGAAAACGGACCTTTTGTCGTCACGATTTAACGAAATTTCACACACATGCAGCTAGCGCAAGTCTACGATGACCCGCGAAGTTTCGTTGAATTTTGACCAGGGAAAGGCGGCCATCTTGATTTGAAAAAAAGTCAGTTTTACTCCGAGCTAATCAAAATTCAGCCCAAGGGTTTTTTTTTCCGATCGTCTTCAAACTTTAATAGCATCATCCAGAGGAAATTTGTGAAATTTTGGTACCAAAACTGTTTTCTCTATCTTAAACGGTGTGCGCGTAGCAAGCTAGCAAAACTAGCGCAGTCTTTATACTCGGCCCAATTCTTAACGGATTCTTGTGAAAATTTAATATGTTGACCTCTGACCAGAACTGCACATGATATAATAGGAGCGTATACGAAGATGATAAAAATGTGGGCGTGGCTAGCTAATAACCTTCGTTGCTAAGGGGTTTTAAGGGTCAACGTTTTCCGATTTGTCTGAAACTGACGTCTATCTGTTCGGTATCATGAGGTGATCCAAACATAAAATGGTTGCTATGGCGATAAATAAAACCAACAGAAAAGCCGCCATTTTGAAAAAAGTGCTTTTTTATCCATTTGTCACATACAGCTCAGACCAGGCTGACAGAATGAGAAGGTGGGGGGTCAGGTGTGCACTGTGGCTGCTAACATGTGTGATAGGGTCAATGGTGGGCTATGGGGGGGGGGGGGGGGCGGAGGGTGTGTGTGTAGGGGGAGGGGGGGGGGGGGGTGGGTCTCGGAGCTGGGCGGGGAGGGCAGCAGTGGTGCATAGAGGTGGGTGGGGAGGCTGCAGTGGCGTGTAGAGGGTGCAGAAGCGTGTAGAGGCGGTGTGGGGAGGGCGGCGGTGGTGCGTAGAGGTGGCCAGCGAGGTCGGGTAGCGCCTGCGGGCCATCCAACGCCGCTTGCGGCTTTATTTAATTATTATTCTCCTTTCTTACGACACCTAATTGCCTAAATTTGACCCCTGAACATACCCGAAAACTCACCAAAATTTCCACAAACCTGGGGTAAATTGTAAAAATAATTTTTTTTGAAGTGAACAAACCCCCCCCCAAAATGATGACATCACGGCGTGCGATCCCGCCAAAAAAATGAATGGGCCGAAATTTGTTTAAGGAGCAAAAAAAAAAAATTTGAAATACGCACACGAAACAAAACAACAGTGTCGGGGGTATCCAGGAGAACTTTTGAAATCATTATGGGTGGGCCGCACAACCCACGCCTTGGCGGCCATTTTGTGGCGAAGTGCGAGATTTGACGATTTTTCGCATTTTTCCACATATGGGAAAAACGACACTTTGGTTGTTCCGATTTTTACGACGAAACTCACACACATCCCGCTAGCCGGAGTCTACAACCACCACAGAAGTTTCATTGACCTTTGACCTTGGGAAGTGGCCGCCATCTTGAATTGTCAAAAAAAGCCTGTTTAGCACAAGCTTCAAACGAAAACTCGTCCTAGGAATTTTCACCGATCACCTTGAAATTTCACGAGCATCAATGGCCAGGACCTGTGGACAAAATGTTGGAATTAGAAGTTGTAGAATTTGAATGGCGTGCGCGTGGCGAGCTCGCAACCGCCACGGTTTTAGCTAGCTTGCGCATGTTTTAGCGAAATATCACGAAATGCATATCCACGCGTGCGGTACGTCAAGCTGAACGTGGCAATGTAAGTTTTGAAACTCTAATGTAAAAATTGAGGCCAGGGGAAGCGAAAAACTGACGCAAAAAAAAACGATGACTCAGCAAAAAATGATTTTTTCGGATTTTTTTTTTTAGAATTAACGAACGAAACCAACGTAACTTTATACGTGATAGCTAAAGGAAGTTTTGAAATTATTACGTGATTGCCACACGACCAACGGTTTGGCGGCCATTTTGTTTCAAAAATCGGAGATTTCACGATATTTACGTAACTGAAAACGGACCTTTTGTCGTCACGATTTTAAACGAAATTTCAATCACACCATGCAGCTAGCGCAAGTCTACGATGACCCGCGAAGTTTCGTTGAATTTTGACCATGGGAAAAGGCGGCCATCTTGATTTGAAAAAAAGTCAGTTTTACTCCGAGCTAAATCAAAAATTCAGCCCAAGGGTTTTTTTTTCCGATCGTCTTCAAACTTTAATAGCATCATCCAGAGGAAATTTGTGAAATTTTGGTACCCAAACTGTTTCTCTATCTTAAACGGTGTGCGCGTAGCAAGCTAGCAAAACTAGCGCAGTCTTATACTCGGCCAATTCTTAACGGATTCTTGTGAAAATTTAATATGTTGACCTCTGACCAGAACTGCACATGATATAATAGGAGCGTATACGAGATGATAAAAATGTGGGCGTGGCTAGCTAATAACCTCGTTGCTAAGGGGTTTTAAGGGTCAACGTTTTCCGATTTGTCTGAAACTGACGTCTATCTGTCGGTTCATGAGGTGATCCAAACATAAAATGGTTGCTATGGCGATAAAACCAAAGAAGAAAAAGCCGCCATTTTGAAAAAAGTGCTTTTTTCATCCATTTGTCACATACAGCTCAGACCAGGCTGACAGAATGAGAAAGGTGGGGGTCAGGGTGCACTGTGGCTGCTTAACATGTGTGATAGGGTCAATGTGGGCTATGGGGGCGGAGTGTGTGTGTGTAGGGGGAGGGGGGGGGGGGGTCCTCGGAGCTGGGCGGGGGAGGGCAGCAGTGGTGCATAGAGGTGGGGTGGGAGGCTGCAGTGGCGTGTAGAGGGTGCAGAAGCGTGTAGAGGGGGTGGGGAGGGCGGCGGTGGTGCGTAGAGGTGGCCAGCGAGGTCGGGTCGGGTAGCGCCTGCGGGCCATCCAACGCCGCTTGCGGCTTTAATTATGGCCCGCAGCAGCAGGGGTCCTGTCTGCAAGGACCATATGTTTTTCGCTTTAACCAAAAAAAAACAAAAAAGCCCTTTAAAAGGCCTCAATCCAAGGGCCTAAGCTTTAACAGACCTGACCAGTGTGTAGTACAAGACAAGATACACAAAAGGACGCACTAAATCCTAGACGCAAAAACTTCTATATTGTTTCTGCTTTGTTATATTATTATTATTATTATTATTATTATTCATTATTCTTCTTTCTTTCTGCAAGTTCGAGCCAATTTTCAACCCCCGCCACATACCCGAAAACTCACCAAAATTTCCACAAACTGGGGAAAATGTGAAATGAATTTTCGGCATAGTGCACGACACCCCCCCCAACATGATGACATCACGGCGTGCGATCCCGCCAAAAAATGAATGGGCCCAAATCGCTTATGGGGCCAAAAAAAAATATTTCGAAAAAACGCACACAAACCAAAATACACGTGTCGGGGTATCCAGGAGAGCTTCTGAAATCATTATGGGGGAGCCGCCCGACCCACGCCTTGGCGGCCATTTTGTGGCGAAATGCGAGATTTGGCGATTTCACGTTTTCCACAATATGGGAAAACAACACTTTGGTTCTTCCGATTTTTTACGAAACTTCACACACATCCCGCTAGCCGGAGCTACAATCACCACAGAAGTTTCATCGACCTTTGACCTTGGGAAAAGGCCGCCATCTTGAATTTTTAAAAAAGCACGTTTAGTACATGCTTCAAACGAAAACTCGTCCTAGGGATTTTTATCAATCGTCTTCTAACTTCACGAGCATCAATGGCCGGGAACTGTGGACAAAATGTTGGAATTAGAAGTTGTAGAATTTTGAATGGCGTGCGCGTGGCGAGCTCGCAACCGCCACGGTTTTAGCTAGCTTGCGCATGTTTTAGCGAAATATCACGAAATGCATATCCACGCATGCGGTCCGTCAAGTGAAAGTGGCAATGTACGTTTTTGAAACTATAATGTAAAAATTGAGGCCAGGGGAAGCGAAAAAACCGACGCGAAAAAAAGCGATGACTCAGCAAAAAATGATTTTTTCGGATTTTTTTTTTAGAATTAACAAACGAAACCAACGTAACTTTATCGGGGATATCCAAACAAAGATTTAAATTATTACGCGATGACCACACGACTCACTCTTGGCGGCCATTTTGTTTCAAAATCTGACATTTGGCGATTTTTAACTACATCAAAGGTGACCTTTTATTTGGCGATCTTAACGAAATTTCGTCCAAAGGGTGCTAGCGCAAGTGTACACTGACATGTAGAGTTTCGTTGACCTTTGACTTTCGGAAGAGGCCGCCATCTTGAATTTTCAATAAATAGCTAGTTTAGCACTAGCTTCAAACGAAAACTCGTCCTTGAGATTTTTATCGATGTGTCTTGTAACTACTTGGGCATCAATAGGAAGCAATTGCGAACAAAATGTTGGAATTAGAAGTTGTAGATTTTAATGGCGTGCGCGTAGCAATCTTGCAAAAGTGGCGCAGTCTTTATACTCGCCAATTTTTGATGGATTCTTGTGAAAATTCAATATGTTGAGCCCAGACCAGAACTGCACATGATATAATAGGAGCGGATGCGAAGATAGCAAAATGTGGGCGTGGCTAGCGAATAACCTTCGTTGCTAAGGGTTTTTAAGGTTAACGTTTTCCTATTTGTCTGAAACTGACGTCTATCTGTCCGGTGTCAGGGGTGATCAAAACATAAAATTGCTTGCTATGGCGATAAAACCAACAGAAAAGCCGCCATTTTGAAAAAAGTCCTTTTTTTTCATCAATTTCTTACATAAGTATAAGGGCAGTTTCTGGGTTAAGGCAATGTATTAGACAACATGCTAACTTTTTCCACTATGTTGATATATAATGGGGTTTTTTGGGCTAATTCTGAGTTAAGCTAACGTTTTAGCAGTATACTAACTTTTTTTGCTAATTTGGCTAATAATGGGGTTTTTTAGGCTAATTCTGAGTTAAGCTAACGTTTTAGCAATATGCTAACGTTTTTCGCCTAATTTGGCTAATAATGGGGTTTTTTAGGCTAATTCTGAGTTAAGCTAACGTTTTAGCAATATGCTAACGTTTTTCGCTAATTTGGCTAATAATGGGGTTTTTTAGGCTAATTCTGAGGTTAAGCTAACGTTTTAGCAATATGCTAACTTTTTTGGCTAATTTGGCTAATAATGGGGTTTTTTAGGCTAATTCTGAGTTAAGCTAACGTTTTAGCAGTATACTAAATTTTTTTGCTAATTTGGCTAATAATGGGGTTTTAGGCTAATTCTGAGTTAAGCTAACGTTTTAGCATATGCTAACGTTTTTCGCTAATTGGCTAATAATGGGTTTTTTAGGCTAATTCTGAGTTAAGCTAACGTTTTAGCAATATGCTAACGTTTTCGCTAATTTGGCTAATAATGGGGTTTTTAGGCTAATTCTGAGTTAAGCTAACGTTTTAGCATATGCTAAACTTTTTGGCTAATTTGGCTAATAATGGGGGTTTTTAGGCTAATTCTGACTTAAGCTAACGTTTTAGCAGTATGCTAACTTTTTTTTGCTAATTTGGCTAAAATGGGGTTTTTTGGGCTAATTCTGAGTTAAGTATATTTTAGCAGTTATGCTGGGGGATAACTTTTTTGCTAATTTGGTTTATAATGGGGTTTTTTGGGCTAAAAGTGTGTGATAGGGTCAACGATGCATTGCGGAGGCGGTGGCAGGGGGCTCGGAGGTGGGCGGTAGTAAGGGCAACAGTGGGCGTAGAGGAGGGCGGCGAGGGCGCGAAGAGGCCAGGGCCGAGGGCGGCGGTGGCGTGTAGAGGCCAGGCGACGGGCGACGGTAGCGCCTGCGGGCCATCCAACGCCGCTTGCGGCTTTATTTTTGTTATGCCTCCTCACTATCATGTAAACTGCCTGCCTAAGGAAGTGATTTAACATATATAAAATCCCATTATGTGCAGGCACAAGCCAGCAGAGGTAAACAAGCAAGTACCTGCTGTATTCTGTCATGAAATGTTTCTGTGTTGGGAAAGTGTGGAGAGAGAGGACCAGCTACAGACACTGCCTGACAGCCTTCCATTCATGGCATCAAAGTGGGTTGCTTTATTATTCAAAGCTTTCTCTTGGGCTGCCCTATGACTGCAGGTTTGGACAGAACTTCACATTATCTCTGTATTGGATTATTTACAGTGACAATTCACCAAATTCCATATTTAGCATTTAATTTTGCCTAATATAATTAGATTTGGGCATATTGTTTATAGAAGAATAACAAGTTATTTGAAATTATTTGCTGCAAACTTTAAAAAAAAGAAGTATATCATGAAAAAAACTATCCCCAAAGTAAAACAGCACAACGTTGACATTTATTTCAGAGTTTGATCAGTGCCATTTCGTATAATTTTTGAAAATATGTTCAAGTTTGTGCTTTGTGTTTTTAAAATAGCTTTCCAAAGAAACTGAGTAGTTGCTGCTGGGAAAAAAATCTGGTTTTAACGGATTGGTTTAATAACCTGAAGTTTAAACGTTATTTTTTATTTCAGAAGATTCAATATTTTATTAAAAAATATAAATTTAAATATATAATTTAAATGTTTTATCTCATTGGCTATTTAGGTGTTCCACAGGGCTCAGTTTTGGTGCTCATTTTGTTTGTCATTCAAATTATCTTTCAGAGTCCAATCAATCTAGATGGTATGCAAACCCTCCATTTATCAAATGTATCACACTGCACATCTGTGGTCTAACTATAAAGCAGAAGCATGCAGAAGCTGCAGGTGGCCTACAATGATGCCTTTAGGATGTTATAAAACGACCACGATGGTACAGAGCTACAGAAATGTTTGTTGGTGCAGGAGCTAGCACTTTTAAGACACGTAATTATGGCTTTATTCAGTGTCTTAATTGCCTCTAAAAAATAAAATCCTTTTAGCGCTCACTAAAATATTAGACACAGCACTTGTAGACACCAGTCCCCTATTTGGAAATACTGGTACAGATGCCTTTTTTTTTTAAATTCCTTATTTGTACTTTATATGTTTATTCATTTTATGGTTCTTAGTATTCCCATATTGTTATTATGTATTTTTACTGGTAATTATATTCTTTATATCTGTCTTTTATGGTTTTACTATCTTTTATGTGTGATGTGGTGTTTATATTTGGACTTCGAGCCTGTAAATAAAGTTGATTAATATCAGATTAGGAAAATCATAGGTTCTATATTGCAGAAAGCAACACAGCTGCTATGGTCATCGCCCATCTTACACTCTCCAATACTTTTGTTGTACTTTTCCAGCGTTTGCTTTGAAACCACTGGAGATGACCCTGGATTCGTCAGGTTTTACTTCTGCTGTCCCACAGAGTGAAAGCTGCACATGTCTGCGTAACCCAGTTATTCAGGCAACCCTCTGAGTCATCGTTTGCAGTCCTGACAAGAACATTATTTTGCCATGCCAACCCTATAGACAAATCATTCTCAGTAAGGATTAGTCATGTTTGTTGCACACTCATGGAATTATCTGCCCAACTGTGTGGAGGATGTTTTGCTTTCAAAAACCGATTTTCACAACATCACAATAATGGATTGAGGACGGGGGGGGGGGGGTTGCTCACTAAAGTTCTACACAACAGATCTACCAGCAATATAAATGTTAGTACAAATGTAAATGACATGAATGACATAATTTTAAACAGCCTTTGTATGTATGTTGCAGAAAAAATACACAACCTACAATACTGAAAGAATTGAAGAGGAGCTTGATTTGAGTCTTAGAGATAATAATACCTGCCCTAATAACTGCTTTAAACTCTGGGCCCAGATATTAAATGAACTGGTTACTCCCCCTTTTTCTCACCTCTTTTCTTTTTTTTTCTTGTTCTCGTTTTTATCTTACTCTGTTTAAATTAATATAATCCTTACATTTGTGATTAAATCAAATGATTTCCATTTTTTTTTTCTTTTCTGTCTACACATAGATCAACTTCGTAATAGCTACCAAGTGGGAAACGATCATTCACTCAGAGTCATCTATGCCCACGGAATGGACACACACTACCAGAACAGAGCCGCATATACTGGCAGGTAGGTTTTGGTGCACACGACTGTGTGAAAATACAAAACAGAAGGAATGCAGGGTAGGGGTTTGGGTTGTCGATAATATGGTTTTTCATATTGGTTTTTCTTTTTTTTGTACACAACAGGCTCGTGTTTCAAAGCATCTGATTCTGTTTTTTAGAACAGACTGTTTCATTAATTCCTTGATCAATCTTCATTATAATCTCTTGGTCATTTTTTAATGGCTATCTTTAAAAAACAGTTGAGATATTATTAGAATGATCTGGACAGAATTGGATTTTGTTGATCTGGAATAATTGGAATCAATTATTATACGCTGGTTTCTTATTTTCTGTGTAGTGCCTTGAGACAACATCATTTGACATAAATTGAAATGCAAACAAAGGCACCATAGTTGTGTGTTTGTGTCACTATTTTAAGGATGCATTCACACTGGCAGGTTAATCTCCAAAAGGGTTCATTAGTTCGTAAAAACCGTGGCTTTGGTTTTTTTATGTTAAAGCTCAGCAGGGGCCTCCCTAACAAAAGGTCTCTATGTGCAAAAACGTGGTGTAAAACAGGTACAAATTACAGCATGTTTATGCAAAGCTTAATGAATATGTCAATATTTTTAGTGACAAAACAATCGTGAGACATCGCAAAGTTTTCTACAGCTGAAACTGAGATAATTTAGGGGTTAAAAAAATAACACGACCACAACAGACATGAAAACACATTTGTGCACTAACATTTTTTGTTTGGTCACAAGATTATTATATATTTACATAACAAAAAGAAGAATGATTAAAGACATGCTCAAAATATGCTAGAATCCAGTTTTGTACTGCAACTAAAAGCAAAGAGGCTCAGAGCTATAGATTTGAAGGAGCGACCATGTGTAAAGTGTGGTAAAGAGCAGCTGTGCTGTGAGTGTATGAAAACATGCTGGTCCATGCTTAACCTTGTTTTTTCTAATATGTCACACAGAAAAAAATTTTGTATCATATTTTTGCAGTTAAATTGTTCACACCATCTGTGCCTG
>BOLG01000715.1:0-21607 GCA_016861445.1 Oryzias woworae
TTCTAGGCAGAAATAGAAAGAGCCACCCAGCAAAGTGACATATGGAAGAATCTCTTTCGCTCTGAAAAATGACCTGCATAAATGTGAATCAACTAAATGTAAGATTTCCACAAAGTATATATATCATGTGTTGCACATTCAACCCGTCTAAACTTCTGGGTTTGATCCGTATAACCCGTGTCAACTTGTTAGCTGTAGTTTTGTTCTTGTTCTTTTCTCAATTGGAAAAAAACTGCTTTCAAACCAATCTGGTTTTTGAGCTATTATTAAACATTCATTCACGGAGGTTAACGGATTTCAAACAAAATGCATTTTATTTAAAAAAAATGATTTATGAAGTTTTATACTGACTGAATATTTTACATCTGACATTGAAACAATCTTGATGATAAATTCAAGATGTGGAAACAAAAAAAAACAAGCAAAAACTAAACACCCTGCTAAAATATACACGTGCAAATCGTTAAAAGAAATTAAACAAAATTAAACTTGGAACATGAGAATTTGGAGTTAACCTCCCTTTCTCTGGACTTGTTACAATCAGAGTTATAAATCTTCAGAAACCAAGGTGGATATTGTATAAACTCCCTTTTGTAATTAAACTACACTTCATTTTTTGTGATTATGTTTGGTGATTTTAATCTCAAAGATTGGAAATAATCTGAGTCATCTGACTTCGCCCCAACAATCAGCATCATGGGTTCTTCCAAGCAGTTGTCCAAACAATGAAACCAAAAATAGTTGAATGCTCACGAAGCAGAAAGGCTATAGGAAGATAGCATTTTTCAAATGCCAAATCCTGTGTTTGGAATGTCTTTAAGAAATGGGAGTCTACAGGAACATTAACCAAACTGCATCTATCTGCAATGAGACATGTGCCTGCAAAGATCTGCTGTTTTAATTTTTGATCTCTTGTCATGCTGGTCTTGCTTTTTCTTTTCTTCCCCTAGTGGAGGAATTTCACATTTCGGTCATTTCTTAAAGAACAATAACTTTGCCACAAGAATGGGCTAGAAATGTACTTTTTTCCCCCCCCAACATCCTTGTATATTTTCTCTTCACAACTGGGCTGGATTAAACCATCTTGCAGGAACGGATACGGCCCATGGACCGGATGTTTGACGCTGACATAAAATATAAAGATAGAAAACCAGACAGAGTCATTTTTGTAGTTGTTCTTTCCTGGAAAGGAAGAAAGGAAGGATCATCACTGTTTCTGTGTCGTTTGTCTTGGAATCCTGAGCCTCGCATTTGGTCTGTATTCAGACTTTTCTGGTTCCCGACCAAAGCCTGTAAACGAAACCATGTGACTAAAGATCTCTTCAGTCATTGGCCAGGAATTACAAGGGCGGGCCAAAGCAAAGAGAGAAAAAAAGAATGCTACTCTGAATGCATGATATAATGCCTGGCTACGGTGGCCATTTTGGTCCAGGTGTTCTGCGAACACGGAGCCTATTCAGACTGAGGAAACTTGGAGGGAACTGGAGCTCATTCCGATTGGAAACAAACCGAGACCACCTCAAAAGATGGATCAGAGAGGGGTTCCTGGTCACGGACCATGGTCCACTTGGGTTCACTTTAAGTGAACTAAATGTATTCAGTCTGGATCCAGCCTAAAAACACTCTTTGTGTTTTCTGGATGAAAGAGTTTGGCCCAGTTTAATTTAAAAAAAGAAAAACTGATAAGCATGTTTAAACGATTTTGGCCTTATCAGAAACATTATATGTGCGGTTTAAAGGGAACATACAATAAATTAATAAAACCATAAAGAAAAAAAGTGCAATTAATCTTTCTAGAGTTAGACTAAAACTCAGATGTTTAATTTCAGATACACAGTTTAGTGCATCTCATTCAATTTATTTGTGCTTAACAACTAGATTAGTATGATAACATTTTACAATCTAATTAGGTTCCATGTAAGCAGGTCTAAATGATTTTCCAGCCATGTTATTGTGTTTGACAAACTATTTTATTTATTGCTGTATTGTTGGAACCAAAATGATTCAAACAATCCGTTGGTTAATAATCTGGGGCTTTAACTTTACTTTTGTTAAGGGTGCGAAGGAGAAACCCGACGCAGAGTGTCAAAGAAGGTGTAACAGATTTATTGTGCAGCAGCCAAAAATCAAAATGGAGGCAGGGAGTAATCCAATTGGGCCAGGGAATGGCGCTTGGCAAGAGTAGAATCCACATGGACAACCTGACGGAATCATCTGGCAAACAGTGGTGGTGGGTAGACTGGTTTTTTAAGTGAGGTGCAGCTGATGAGAGGATTGAGTGCAGGTGTCTCTGGAGTGGTTGGACACACCCCCTGCCACTCACATGCTCTGAAAACAAGGAAGTGAGGGGAAAAAACAACACAGAGGCCTCCACAGCCATCACAGTACCTCCCCCTCAATGGACGCCACCCGGCGGCCTTCCAGGCTTGTGCGGGTACCGGACATAAAAGTCGTGCAGAAGAGCCGGGGACAAGATCAGGGAACGAGAATCCAGGAGCGCTCCTCCGGACCAAACCCCTCCCAATCCACCAAGTACTGCCACCCGCGCCCCCGCCGCCCGAACATCCAACAGGCGGCGAACGGCATAGGCTGGTGATCATCAATGAGCAGGGGGGGCGGAGGGGGCACGGCCGGAGGGCCGAGAGCACTGTCCGAGACGGGCTTCAGGAGGGAGACGTGGAAGGATGGGTGCACTTTCAAAGAAGCAGGCAGCTTCAATCGGACAGCAGCAGGGTTCAGGACACGGTCAATCTCAAAGGGACCAATATACCTGGGAGACAACTTCCGAGACTCACACTGCAGAGGAAGGTCACGTGTGGAGAGCCAGACCCGTTGTCCAGGCTTGTAGTCAGGGGCTGGAACACGGATGACGGTCTGCCAGCCTCCGGTTGCGCTCCGCCGTACGACCCAGCGCAGCCCTGACCCCACGCCAGACCCGACGAGCTCTTCTCAGGTGCACCTGAATAGAAGGCACTGCCACTGCCGTCTCCTGTGTTGGGAAAAGGGGAGGCTGGTAGCCGTTAGATGCCATGAATGGAGACATGCCTGTGGCCGAAGAGACCAAGGTGTTGTGGGCATATTCAATCCAAGCCAGGTGAGTAGACCAGGAAGCAGGGTGATCGGCCGCCACACAACGGATGGCAGCCTCCAGGTCCTGGTTCGCCCGTTCCGTCTGACCATTTGATTTGCGGGTGATAACCAGATGACAAACTGAGTGTAGCCCCGATGGCCCTACAGAAAGCCCCCAGACCCGGGAAGTGAACTGGGGACCCCTGTCGGAAACAATGTCCTGAGGAAGTCCATGAAGCCTAAAAACATGCTGAACCAGGAGATTAGCGGTCTCGAACGCCGTAGGCAGCTTAGCAAGGGCAATAAAAATGGGCAGACTTAGAAAAACGGTCAACAACTGTCAGAATGGCGGTGTTACCCTCTGACGGGGGAAGTCCAGTAACGAAGTCCACAGCAATGTGCGACCAAGGGCGATGAGGCGTCGGAAGTGGATGAAGCAGTCCGGCAGGGGGACGATGAGACGGCTTGTTGCGGGCACAAATGGAGGCAGGCAGAGACAAATTCCCGGGTGTCAGGTATCATGGACGGCCACCAGAAGCGCTGTTGCAGCAGGAACAGCGTGCGGTGGACCCCAGGGTGGCATGCAAGTGTAGAGTTGTGACCCCACTGCAGCACAGCAGACCTGGCAGACGGGGGCACGAATAGGAGACCAGCAGGACACGTAGGTGGGATGGGAGGTTCTTCTGAGCCTCCTGCACGACCTTCTCTACCGCCCAGCTGGCAGCTCCTACCACACATGAAAAGGGCACAATGGTGTCCTCCCCAGGCTCAGCACCAGTTGATTGGTCAAACTGACGAGAGAGGGAGTCGGGCTTCCCATTCTTGGATCCAGGCGGTAGGTGAGTGTGAAATTGAAGCGGCCCAGGAACAGGCCCACCGAGCTTGACGAGAGTTGAGCCTGCGAGCAGAACGGATTGTAGGACAAGTTCTTGTGATCCGACCATACCAGAAATGGTTGAGAAGCACCCTCCAGCCAGTGTCTCCACTCCTTGAGCGCCACAAACCACCGCCAACAGTTCCCGGTTCCCCACATCGTAGTTCCTCTCGGCAGGAGTGAGACGCCGAGAGAAGAAGGCGCAGGGGTGCAGCTTCTGGTCAGAGGCAGATCGCTGGGACAGGACGGCTCCAACTCCAGTCTCCGAGGCATCCACCTCCACCACGTATTGAGCTGTAGGAACAGGGTGGCACAAACACAGGAGCAGAACAGAACAGGTGCTTCAACTGGACAAAAGCCTTGTTTGCTTCAGGTGACCAGGAAAACGGGACCTGTACTGAGGTAAGTCTGGTAAGGGGAGAGGCTACTCTGCTGTAGTTCCGAATGAATCTCCGGTAAAAGTTAGCAAATCATAAAAACCTCTGAAGTTGCTTCCTGGTAGCAGGTGTCGGCCACTCCGCCACGGCTTTGACCTTGGACGGATCAGGCTCTAGCTGTCCCTCCCCCAACACAAAACCCAAAAAACTAACAGAGGACACGTGAAAAGCACATTTCTCAGCCTTAACATAAAGTCTATTTTCTAACAACCGCTGCAAAACAAGTCTGACATGCTGAACGTGCTCACTCTCAGTGCGGGAGAAAAATCAAAATATCGTCCAAATACACAAACACAAATCTATTCAGCATGTCACGTAACACGTCATTAATGAGTGACTGAAAAACAGCGGGAGCATTAGTAAGTCCAAATGGCATAACGAGGTATTCGAAAATGTCCCAACGGCGTGTTAAATGCCGTTTTCCACTCATCCCCCTCTTTAATCCTCACCAAGTGATAAGCATTACGGAGGTCCAACTTGGTGAACACAGTTGCCTGGTTTAAAGAGCTGAATGCCGAGTCAAGGAGAGGCAGGGGATATTTGTTTTTGACAGTAATATCATTTAAGCCCCTAAAGTCAATACAAGGGCGCAGAGACTTGTCCTTCTTGTCCACGAAAAAGAAACCGGCCCCCACAGGAGAAGAGGAGGGCCGAATGAGTCTCGGCAGCCAAACTCTCTGTAATGTACGTCTCCATAGCCTCTCTTTCCGGTATTGACAGTTTTGTACAGCTTGCTAGATGGCAGTGGAGCACCGGGGATTAGGTCTATGGAACAGTCATAAGGCCTATGTGGGGGCAAGGAAGAGGCACGGTCCTTGGAAAAAAACCTCCTGGAGGTCATGGTACGCTGGAGGGACTGACGACAAGTCCACTGGCTTGGGAGGAGATGGCATGTCCATCCTGGGAGTGGGAACAGCTGCACGCAAACAGTGAGAGTGGCAAAATAAACTCCAATTAACAATGGATTGACTTGACCAGTCCATGTGAGGGTTGTGGAGGATGAGCCAGGGAAGTCCCAGAACGAGGGGAGCAGAAGGTGAGGGAATGATTGTAGAGTGAAATAAGCTCATGGTGATTCCCAGAAATCAGCAAGGACAGAGGTACTGTACGGTGAGTTATTCGGGACAGCACTCTACCATCTAAGGCCAGGACCTCTTTAGGCTCAGGAAGCAATTCTGATGGGATGTTGGCCCTAGACACAAACTCCGAGTCGATAAAATTGTCATCTGCACCAGAGTCCACCAGGGCAAAGACAGGAAAACAGGTTGCATTGAGAGAAATAGTCCCTCTAATTGGAAGCGCTTGGAGGGCTTGATGGGGGTCTGGCTCACCAGCGCCCCTCCCGAGGCTGGCAAGCCTGACCCTTTTGGCCGAACAGGGCAACTGGGCAGCATGTGGCCTGCCTGGCCACAATAAAAACAGAGACCGTGGCGACGACGACGTTGACGTTCCTCCGGAGGAAGCCGCATACCACCAAGCTGCATGGGCTCCTCAGGTGGTGAAGCGGTGGAGACCAACTCAGGCAGAGGAGGAGCAGGAAGCCCGGGTCGGCTGGGAATCCTGGGCCAGGAACCAGTAACGGGGGAAATGACCCTGTCTGCTCTCTCCCTGAGTCTCTCGCGAAGGCGGTTATCGAGCCTTATCGAGAGGGAAATTAAGTCCTCTAATGAACCCACCCTCATCTCTGGCAGCCAGTTGGTCTTTACCTCTTCACTAAGGCCCCGGAAAAAAAATGGTCTGGAGGGCTTTGTCATCCCACTGGCACTCAGCGGCCAGTATACGGAAATCAATAGAGTAGGAGGAAACTGAACCAGAACCCTGGTGCAAGGACAGTAACCTATTACCCCGCCTTCTTTTCCCTGTAGTGGATGGTCAAAGACCTTCAACATCTCAGCTGTAAATGAGTTAAGGGTGTTACAAACTGGTGAGTGACTGTTGGCTAGCGCTACAGCCCAGGCTGATGCTTTTCCAGAAAGAAGGCTCATGATAAAAGCTACTCTGGACTGATGCGTGGAGTAGGTGAGTGGCTGCTGATCAAAAACTAAAGTACACTGATGTAGAAACTGGTTACATGACCCTATTTCACCTGAATACCGGTTGGGAGTCGGAATAAAAGGTTCACGGGGCTGTGCAGCCTGGAAGGGTGCAGGAGCAGATGCTGAAGAGCCGGAAGAGGAGCATCAGCGGAGTCTAGGGCCGGAACTGGTCGAGGTGAAGTCAGAGAGGCGAGTTGGGTCGTAACCTCCGTCAGTCGTTTCCCCAGCTGGTTTACGCCTTCTGAGAGATCTTGGATGGTGTTCATCACAGACTGAATGGCTTGGCCCTGCTGTCCCACAACAGCTCCCTGAGAAGCAATCGCCTGCTTAATCCTCTCGGTTTCAGCTAGAGTCCGGTTCAGTTGTTCAGCCTCTGCGGGGTTCATTGTGGCCAGATGATTCTGTTAAGGGTGCGAAGGAGAACCCCGACGCAGAGTGTCAAAGAAGGTGTAACAGATTTATTGTGCAGCAGCCAAAAATCAAAAATGGAGGCAGGGAGTAATCCAACTGGGCAGGAATGGCGCTTGGCAAGAGTAGAATCCACATGGACAACCTGACGGAATCATCTGGCAAACAGTGGTGGTGGGTTAGACTGGTTTAAGTGAGGTGCAGCTGATGAGAGGATTGAGTGCAGGTGTCTCTGGAGTGGTTGGACACACCCCCTGCCACTCACATGCTCTGAAAACAAGGAAGTGAGGGGAAAAAAACAACACAGAGCCTCCACAGCCATCACAACTTTACAATCTAAAGGAAATGTCTGACTCTTTACCTTCAGAAGAACCAGATTTGTAAAACAAAACAAAAAAACACTTATTTGTAATGGCTGTGTGAAAACATAAATCATTTTATTTTATTTAAGTAAAATCAAAAACACAAAGAAAAGTACAATTTAAATCAAGTTACTGTTGGGGTTTTGGTTCTCCAGATTTAATTCATTTTGTTAACAACAGAAAATGACCTAAAGCACTGCACATATATTTAAAAAATGAACTTTATTAGTTATGTTTGTTATAATCCAAATGACATCCATGTACAATAAGATCCATCCATTCATCTTTCCATTCATTTTCTATTCCCACTTATTCCCATTTTGGTCACAGGAAAACCACCAGGAGTACTGGATGAAAGCGTGCTTCCCCTGACTGATTATCCTTATAAAATCTTAACAGCCTGTAAAACTAACAGATTATACTGAAGGGTTTTTGAAGGGTCTTGATCTGATTGACAATTTCTAACAATTTAAAGTACATTTTACGGCAAAGGATTTAAACACTCCACTATTCAAATCTACTTTTTATGAGAAATTCTTTGTTGCATTTTTATCTGCCTCAATGTCATGAATGTTCTTATTTTTTACATTTTTCTTATTCAAGAAATTATATTATCCCAAAATACATAGGCCTGTCCTCCAGGCTCAAATTCTAGTTTCTTATCCACAAAAGTGCGCTGCTCAGGTGACATTTTTTAAACCAAAGCTTTCAAAGGAGGAATAAACTATAATAACAATAAAAACAGGTATAGAGGACCGACTGTTCCACCTGGAATATAGTGTCTTCATTTAAATAACACATTAAAGGTAATCCCATGAGTAACATGAGAACATTTACCCAAAGTTTTCAACTAAAGAAAAAAGAAACACAACCAAATGCAACGATTTCTTGTCCTAAACCTGTTTCTTCTTTGTTTTCAGGAGGCAGATGTTTCATGTCAACTTTTTAATGGCAGGTTTAGGGTCTTTAATGCTGCACATTATAGAATGTGTTAGAGTTATAGAATGTGTCAGCTGCATGCATGCATCCAGCTGACGTGGTGGTTCCCGCTGCATGCAGCAGGCAAATGATGTGATTTCTGCAGGAGCCACATCATCTGTGGTCAAATATTTGGCTGCTTTCCTGCAGTGATACTCTGCAGGAGCAGTAAATGAATCAGTCCATCATCTGCCAGCTAACATGCAGCACAATGTTTGAAAGGAAACCTGACATTTTATGGCGACTCTTAAGAAAGTGGGGAAAGAACAGAAATAAGTGGGTAAAACTCCACCAAAATGATTGAAAACTATTTCTGAAAAGAACATTCAGGCTTTTTAAAAGCTCTCTTAATGCTTCCATAAAACATCCATAAAAGCAGAACAAGATGGAGTGGATCTTATCTGTCAAGAAAGCTACTCTGAAAGATGGATTTTTCTCATTTTAACCATTAAATGTTGATAAAAGTGGGATTTCCTAGAAAATAAATGTGTTTGTTCTCGTTTGTGTTGAACAAAGTGGAGCAGTCACTAACAGTTCTGCTTCTGTTCGTTCCTTTTCTTGCGCAGTCTGTCAGGATCCGCATAAAACATTGATTTTCAACTAAAGCTGCTTAAATCCAGAAAGGAAAATAATAAAATGCATCCAAGAAACTAAAACAGCTTTGCCACAAAACCTGTTAGATACCACTTTACACCAAGAATTGATTCCATTTACATGCAAATGCTGCACTCTTTATCACCTCTTTATCCAGCCTCTCCTTTTCATACACATTTAGCTTCAACAGTTTGTCCTTTTTCTGGGTCATGGATGAAAGCGTGACTGGCGTGTTTGCTGGTTTCTGTTTGTATGTAGGCTTATCCGAGCGTTGTCTGTGCCTTTGTGGACGCCGTGCTCCGCTCTCCCAGCACTCCTCCATCCCTCTGGCTCTCTCAGTCTGTCACTGCTTTCTCAGTCACTCCTTCATCCCTCTCTTCATCCCATCATCCCTCTCTTCCTCTCAGCTCTTTGTTTTACATCACTGAAGCCTGACACTGACTGACACTCCAGCTCTCTTATATCAATCAGGCCTTTACTCTCCTAGACCGCCTCTCATAAAAATTCTAACTTTTTTAGATTTTATTTACAATTCATGCTCCATTTATGTTCCATTAAAATAAAAGACTTGTGGGAAAAAGTGATATTGGATGAGCAAAACCTTTATTTATTTATTTTCTGATGAAGGATTTTCTATAAATTTCAGTTTATTTATTTTTAAAAAATTACAAGTCAAGTTTTCTCAAAGTCCAAAAACCTACTTCAAATTATTTAATTATTATGATACAAATCAATAAAAACAAAATCAGATTATATGAATTGTGTCATAACAGTTGTCTGTACTCCCATGTTGTCATGTTTATTTTGATAGTAAAAAGATTAAAAGAATGACAGCACATTAACGTCATATTGATAGAAAATGTCACACTCTACATGACTGTCATGCATTTTTAATTTCAGTAAATCTGTTGCAGCCAGAGGACCTTCTCTGACATAGAGTGTATTTTATTTTGGAAGGAACTTGTATGTGCTGCCGTCAAAAGTTAAAAGAAAAGTTTGCTTAATAGAGGAAAATATGAACACTGTTATAATTCAGTTATTGCAGATATTTGTCAATGAATTTCTTAATGGCCACAAAAACACAAGTAACGTTTATTTTTTAATTTGTGAAGTTGGACTCAACTGCAGCTCCTGTTGGGTTTTGTTCTGTAAGAAACTGGACCATCCTTTCAATGTTAAAGCATTACTTGTTGGTGGCAGCAGCAGTGAAGGTCCGGAAACAGACGGAGTCTATGGACCACATCGTCCAGCGTCCAGATCACACCACTTTACTTGTAGGAGCATCCTGAAAACCTGCAGAGTGTTTAAAATCCTTCAAAAAGTCTTTTTGCTTTGTGTTGGATTAGAAATAGGTCATGCTTGAAAATGTCACCACAACAGATAACAGCAATAATCCCATCTGTTGCATCCCTGTAAGGATGCTTTCACTGACAGTTCGAATCCTCGCTTTTGCTGCGAGGAGATGGGATGCTTGAGAGAGGTGATTTAGTCCGAGTCCATCGGGAATCTCAGTCATGAATGATGAATATGTTAAAAAAATAAACATAGATATAGAAAATGTGATTGTATGTCAAACATCAGATGATGATTAGGTCTTTGAGGGGGAGGAGTTGTTAATAACTGAAGAAACAGAACATTTAAAAATAAAAATAATGAAAATGTTCTGTATCTTCAGTTGATAAAACAGGAGTTTAAACAAGGTGATATGAACAAATGATGGATGGATCAGGCGTGATGAAGGCTTATGAAGGGAGTCACTGCAGAGCTGCAGCTCCACCTCGACGGCTGACAGCTGGGGGAGCAGAGACTGCACCGAGGCCCGTCTCAACCTTCATTTTTATTTCCTTTATTTTCTATTCAAACAGAAAGTTATCTGCAGAGGCAGGTGGGAGCAGCTCAGCAGAAACACAAACTTCAAACGGAACAAAAACCCTCCACATATTTTCCTTCGCAGACGTTTCCCACAAACAGCCTGAGAATTTCACAGAAACCATCGCAGACGTACAGGATTTTGTTACAATAAGTAATTAATGAGAGATGCTACTATGAGCCACCGGGAAGTTTTCACAGCCACTAAGCCATAAATGATTGGGATGCAGTCTGCGCCTTTTTCCACTTTTACCTGTCTGGAAACTTCCGATTAGCTGAGATCTTCATCTAGAAGTTTGACACAAGTTTAGAAATAGCAAAAAGCCATCAGGTTCGCTCAGGCTGTCTCCTGATAGCCATCTAGATTTGTATTGCAGTTATACAAGCTGCCCCTGCGACAGACTGGCGACCAGTCCAGGGGTGTCCCCTGCCTTCGCCCATGAGAAGCCGGGTTTGCCTCCGGCAGCCCCGTGACCCTGAAAGGGATAAAGCGGTTTGGAAAATGAATGAATGAATGAATGAGTTATACAAGCTGTGATGCTCTGCAGAGAATGAAATCCAAATGTTGAAGGAGTGTCTGAGATCAGCAGGAATGACTGTGTGCATCTCTAAAAAAAGGATTTTAAAATATACAGTTTATGATTTGGGTTTTTAAATGCAGTGACTCATCTAAATGAACCTAATTCATGAAACCTGTTTATCGAGGATTGAAAATATGAAACTTTTCATGGCCTTACAGTCCAGCAGAAACTTTTTTCTGGTGAGAAAATTGAAAAAATAAAAAAGACAGAGTAAAGTCCTAACCTTAGTTGATGCTGCACTTTCTTTCAAGCAACTACAATCAGACTCAAAAATATGCTTTTTCTCTCATTTTTTATGATTTTATGAAGATTGACAGCAGTAGAAGTTGACCAGATTTTGAACTGTTTGTGCAAACCAACTGTGGAATAACTTTTCCACTTATCTCCTCCATGAAGGACAATGTCTGACAAATATTCTAAAGGTTTCTATCACCTATAGTCACCTGTTCTTTCTGCATTGCCTCATAATATTGTTTTTTTTAAGAAAAAGTATTAAAGGATTGTGTTCAGCTCATAAAGGTGTTTTTATCTAATGTAAAAGGAGACTGAGGGAGTTGTAAAAGTTTATTTTCCAAAAATATATACACACATTTTTTATTTCTCTGATTAAATTCTTCTCTAAGCTGTAATGTCTTTTACTCTGAAGACTAATTTAGCAAAAGAACAAATCTTTAAGTGGAATCTCCACCGACAGGTCTGCAGAAGTTTAGGAACTGGCTTTTCTCTTCAGAAAAATGTCAAATTTAAAGTCTTGAAAGGCAGAGTTTGTTTCCACATTTTTCATGGCTTTGTTCAACCAGCTCTAAAAACTGGTTTTCCTGACTGCAGCTTTTGGTCAAATGTATTTCATTTCAAAGACTGAACATTTCCAGAACAATGTAGCACGAGTCTGCACGAGACTGAAGTGGACATCTGATTACATTTTCAATTTTCAATTTTAGCTTCCAGTTTTCCTTAACTTTTAGGTTAAAGTTTACATTTATTCTCTGTAAGAAAAAAAAAGATTAACTTTATTTGTACGCTAGATTTCATGTAGGAACCATTCAAATGTGATCTAGATTTTCCCTGAACTGTCAAGCGGAAGCTAAAAAAATCAGACACCAACTTCAGCCCCCTTTGACTTTTAAGAAGCAATGGATAAATACAAAACAAAAGTGGTCACTTTTAAATATAATAATAAACTTGAATCCATTGTTTGAATAGTTTTATTAGCAGCATCTTTGTAACATTAGACAGCCAGCTGCTGAATATTTAGCATTATTATTATGGTCTGTGGGAAAATAATAATAAATAAATCCAAATTTGGAGTAAAGACTCTCGGTTTTTGTTTGTTTAATTGTATATTCTTTTATTTTAAAGTTGAAGTCTCTTCTTCTGTTTTGTTACCTTTTTGCTAGCTTGGGGGTTTCGGTTTAGCAGTCGCAGCCGCTGTAAGGAAGCGGATGTGTTTAGGACACGTGACCGAGTGATGACATAAGTCAGGAATGAGTCTGTGATGGAGAGAATCCAGTTGTTTCCCAAATTATAAAGTTCCTTCAGAACTTTGTTGGCAGAAAAAGGATGTAATTTAGACTGAAAAATCTGTTTGTTTCTGTTTGGATGCTCGTTCATCCATGAAAGCAGATCATTTTTCAGTTGTTGAACCAATTCTAACATTTCCATTAATTCATTTCTTTGAGCAGAATGTTCTCATTAATATGTACAGTAATTAAAGTCTTGAGCAGAACCTCATCTGCTGCCTGAAAGCAAATAGAGCAGCTCTGGATTAGAAGTTGAGAGAAAAAGGGTTTATAGAGACTGAAGGAGTATCAGAGGAGATACGAAACACTGAGCCACCAAACTACATGAGGCTGATGACCTGATTTATCCAATCTGCTATTAAGGTTCAAGAAAAACCTTCCAGAAAATCCAATGCTGGTTTTTATATCAAAAAAATAAAAGCAGGACTTATTACACTCACTGGCCACTGAAGACGACACAGCTGTCCAACTGCTTGTTAACGCAAATTTCTAATCAGCCAATTACATGGCAGCAACTCGGTGCATTTAGGCCTGTAGACCAGACGATCTGCTGCTTTTCAAAACGAGCATCAGAATGGAGAAGAAAGGTGATTGAAGTGACTTTGAACAGGTTGTTGGTGCCAGACGGGCTGGTCTGACTGTTTCAGAAACTACTGATCAACTGGATTTTCACCCACAATCATCTCTAGGGTTAACAGAGATTGGTCAGAAAGAGAGAAAATATCCAGTAGGTCAGGAGAACAGCCAGAATAGTTCCAGCTGAGAGAACGACAACAGGAACTCAAATAACCAGTGGTTACAACCGAGGTCTGCAAAAGAACATCTCTGAACACACAACACGTCCAACCTTGATGCGGATGGACTACAGCAGCAGAAGAACACACCAGTACCACTCCTGTCAGCTAAGAACAGGAAACTGAAGCTACAATTCACACAGGATCACTGGAGTGAACTGGACAATAGAAGATAGAAAAACGTTGTCTGGTCTGATGAGTCTCCATTTTTGTCGTCACATTCAGATGGGTGGGTCAGAATTTGGCATCAACAACATAAATAGCATGGATCCATCATGCCTTGTTTTCTTGGCACATTTAGGGCTCCTTAGTACCAACGGATCATGGTTCCAACACCACAGCCCGTGTATTGTTGCTGACCATGTCCATCCCTTTATGACCACAGTGTACCATCTTCTGATGCTTCTTCCAGCAGGATAAGGCTCCATGTCATAAAGCTGGAATCATCTCAGACTGGTTTCTTCAACATGACAATGAGTTCACTGGACTCTAATGACCTCCACAGTCACCAGATCTCATCCAGATAGAAAACCTTTAGGGTGTGGTGGAGCGGGAGATTGACATCATAGCCGACAGATCTGCAGCAACTGTGTGAATCTGTCATGTCAGTATGGACCAAACTGTTTCAGTATCTTGATGAATCTATAACACCAAAGATTAAGGCGGTTCTGAAAGCAAAAGGGGGTCCAACTTGTAGTTGCATCGGCCTTCGGCCGTGCGTCCTGTTACCTGTTGGGGCTGGACGGGTATATGGTTACTGAGGAGGGGGGGGGATTTCGAACACTTGGGGAGGGCTGCTGCACTGCAACCGACCCAACACACCGGCAACCAGCGGTGATCCAGCTTGAAATGTGATTGTTATCATGAGCAGCTGTCCAACTGGTGTGGAAGGTCAACATCACTGCTTGCTGTGGTTCCTTAACTCTGAATCTCTCAGCTCCTGGTCATCTTGGGGTGTTACATCCAACACAACAACCATGATGTCATCCACACTACACTACACACACACACACACCTTCTTGTTTCTTCTCTTTGCACTTTACACTATCACCTTCACTTTTCACTTATGCACAGGGGATAACTTAAAAAAAAAAAAAAAAAAAAAAAAAAAAAAAAAAAAAATTATGTTGGGCTCAGATGATGTGGGACTTTGACTCAACTGCTTTAAGGATGCATGTCCAAAGTAAACTGATGAGCAAGATAAAAAAAAAAAAAAAAAAAAAAGGAAATTTTCAAGAAATTTTCCAAAATTTGCTTTTAGAAAACAAAAAAAAAAGTAAAAGATTATTTTTAAAGAGAACGTTTCGGAGCGAGTTGCTTCAAACGGAACAAAAGATATCTGGACATTTTGTGCACAAATGAAGGATGGAATTGTCTGGAGTAAAACTCTGAGGGGACCGGTGCCAACACAGCTCATAAAGGGGTCTTTCCTCAGCGGGACTGTTTGTCAGACGTTTCTCTGAAGCCAGAACTTATCAGAACAACAACAACAACAAACAATTTGTTTGTGTTTTTTACTCTTTGTAAGAACTTTGTTTTTATCAGACCTCTCAGTAATTCACTCCCTCTGCAGTGACTGTGAGCAGAACAACAGTGGATGTAATCCCAGATGAGTTCACTTGCTCCCTAAAGCTTCTTGATAAATAAAGTCTTTGATGGGAAATGCAATTTTCATGCTGAAAGCTTTCAGCAAAGATAAATTCTGAGGGAGGGGGCGGGGCTTGGAAATGGCAAAAAGCACAATCAAAGGCTGCTGTGAGGGCTCATCTGAGCTGACAAGTCCCGAGTGTGGAGGTTTCTTCCACCACCTGCACTGAGGCTTTCATGATTGCACGTTGAGGTATGTGTGCGTCTGCTTCCTGCAGCTTTCGCCTCTTCAGTCAGAGATTAAGTGTGATCAATAGGTTACTTTGGTGAGCTGTGGGGTGAACTGAATTAGAGGTGGTGTGTTTGTGTCTAAGAAACTTGAGTCGTGTCATTAAACAGTGTTAATAACTGATGGGGCAGTAATCGGCTGCAGGTTTTAGTCCTTCTCAAACACTCTTCAGGTGAAGCTGAACAGGTTTCTCTGAGGGAACTCATAGTTATGTTATTGCATCTGAGCGACATTTTAAACCTGGAATTTGTGTGACTCTGTTCGACGGTCCCTGAGGACCTCCGAGGAATCCACAGTGTCGTGTTTGTGAGAATTTAACATGTTTTATTGCAAACTCTTAAAGGATGCATTTGTTTTCATTTATGCACATGACTTTTATTTTCTTTTTGCTTCTGAATATTTGATGAAGGTGTTCATGAATGTTTGGAGGATCTGGATGAATCTCTTGAATAGCTGGAGGTTTTCCAGGATTCTCTGTCGGAACACCACATAAAAGGCTGGCTATACATGAAAACAAATGACTTTAGTGAAGAACTGATGGTTACATGCACACCAGAGATACTGACAGTCAAGTCTTTGCATGCCAGTTGAAGTCATTTCTCACATCTTTTGTGGCAACTCGAGTCTTAAATCCAAAATCAAACTGTCCTGAAACAGGTTGTAGAGACACAGTAGCCGTCAGTCGGTGTTTCTTTCTTCCTGATAGAAATACTTAAAACTTAAAACAAGCGAGAAAGCCGGGCTTTTAAGTGTCATAAATGAAAGTATACATCTGACTTAATGCCTCTTCGTCGTCCATTCGTTTCTGATAATGGACACCTCGTCAGGCATTAACCCTTACACTGTAACTGTACAGCATGAACTTAAGTGCTTTTTTGTCTTCTTACTGATATAATTAGTAATTAGTAAAACGTAATTGTTTTTTAACTTGCTAAATTTCATGCGTGGTTGCACAGTGGTTAGCACTCTTGCCTCGAAGCAAGAAAGCCTCCGGTTTAAGTCCCAGCTGGGGGAGTTTGCATGCATGGGTTATCTCCAGGGACTCCGGCTTTCTCCCACCGTTAAAAAACATGCTTCACAGGTGAATTGGTCATTTTATATTGTCCCTAAGTGTGGATGTGAGTGTGCATGGGTGTGTGATTGTGCGACATACTGGCGACCTGTCCGGGGTGACCCCTGCCTTCGCCCATGAGTGGCTGGGTTAGGCTCCGGCAGCCCCGTGACCCCAAAAGGGATAAAATGGTTTAGAAAATGAATGAATGAACTTTCATGCAACAATGCACATGGTGTGTAAAAAGTGGATTTCTCTTGCGACAGCATAATTGAGCTGTCTCATGTTTTAAAGATGAGTTTATGCACAGTTTTCCTTTTAATTAATCAAATGCAATGGAATACCCCAGGTGTTGCACATTTGCATGTTGAAGATTGTGTTGTGAATTAAACTTACTCCCTAGAAGAAATGCAGGTGAAAAACAACAAAAATCCATCAACTGATTTATAGAAAAACTGACCAGCTTTTTAGAAACGAGACGGAAAAACTTCACACCTGCTTGAAGCAACCGTGAGATTAGATTACCTGTTGATTTTATCCAGTGAGGGATCAGCACTGATCCAGCTGTAATCCCATTTTATTAGATCTGTTCAGAGGAAAACTGTTGGTGAGTAATGGGCCGTCACTTATCTTCTTGGTTTCCTGAAAACCCTAAAGAAACTGTTTGTTCTGGACAGACGCCCACAAATGATTGTTGGCATCTTCTAAACTGAGTTTTCTGTGTGGAAGATGGGCTTTTGGAGCAGCTGCCGCCTGGCCAGGTTCCTCTGCTTCTTCAAATGGAGCTTTAGAAACGCCAAACAAACCACGCTGTGTTTAAACCAAAGCAAAGTGATGTTAAATCTGCTGTTAATCCTGTCATTAGTCTCATTTGTTTGGGCCTCTCCTTAAGTCTCCTCCAGACAGGAGATGGTTTGTAGCTGCTGTAGCATGTTTAAATTAGAAAGGGCTGTGTTTGTGTCTGAGGGATGCTCTCGCCCAGGGTGGGTTTTTAACTCCTGCTTATAACAGTATAGCTGTAAAAACTGATAAGGCAGAAGCTAACCAGGAAGTACGATCTGTGTCTGCAAACAGAAAAGTCTCCAGCATTTGTCTGCTGAACATTTCATCTTTGCATTCAAGGCATGTTGGGATTTTCTGTGGGTTTTTTTCTGTGTGCTTCTGGGATACATACATGATATTTTCTGATAATCCTTCAAGATTTTTAAAGTTGAATATGTTTCTGTCTTTAGGAAATGAGTAGACTTTTAAGATAAAAATGCACATCGAAATTTGAAACATTTCTGCAGAAACATATACTGTAATAAAGGCTACAAGAGCGGCTCTTTTTCCCACTGTTTGATTTTACATATTTTTATTCTTTAAACTAAATTATTTAAATTTCTTGTATGCAACAAAGCTTTGCATCTCTGCAAAGCACTTCTGATCGTCTCCTTGAATGATGATGGGTTCTGCGGGTTCTAAAACTCTGTTTTCTATCTTGCTTTTTTCCCAAACTTGTTGTATGAAACACCACCCTTCAGTCATTTTTCAGGTCATTAACTCCTGAGCGTGATAACCTAACCACATACAGGTGTGACATTTGCCAGTATCATTTGGGTCCACTGGACTTTTGCAGTGAAAGTGTCACTAAAGCTCTAATCTTGTGGGTCTTCCTTGCAAAAATGCTGCGACACCTTCAAACCCAACAAATTTGCTCCATCTTTAAAGGTGTTATTAAGGTTTAGGGATGTGCAGATTTGTCAGACTCATGGATGCCACACCGCATGTGCTCTGTTGATTTAATGATCCCAAATGAGTGAAGTTAACAAAGACGCCACACTGCCAGCAAGTATAAAGAGGAGCAATGAAACCGCGGCACAAACAGAAATAAATCAGCAAACTTTACATCTTCTAGATGTGAGTTTTCGTAAATAACATTCTTTTATTATTCTACCAATATGATAAACTTCTTGCCTTAAAATAATGCAGAATGTTATTGACACAGAACTTTAGTTTACCTGTATCATAAAATCTATCGTAGGCCAACCAAACAGGCTGAACAATGAAATGCAAACAAGCAGCAAAGTTTGGTAGTTTAAAACGTGAACATTTAAGTTTCTAAAAACATTTGATTTTTTAATGCGGTATAAACTTCCAGGAATGATTGCGCTTGAAAAAACCATGACCTGGATCTTTTTCTCCTCATGATTTAAAAAAATCCTTTCCTGTAGGTTTGCTGCTTCGCCCTCAGAAGAACTGTGATTTTCGATTGTCTGCTGCAGCAGGTATCCTCCCAGGAAGCAGGCAGGGAATGTCGGATTTAGAAGACTAGATTTTCATTTCTGAAAAAAATTATAAATAGGTTATCTACGTGAAAAAGGAAAACATGTTTGATCAAAGTGAAATGTCAGCACAAACGAAAGGGTTTCAGGGCATGCCATTTAAAATACATTCTATGTTTTTGTGTTTTTAAATTGGTTATTTTCTGAATAAGATATGTCACTGGATGTTTATAGTTTATTTGTTATTGATGCAAAAAAAACTCATTGTTTTTCACAAATCTCTGATGTTTTTACAAAAATATTTTCCCAAATACTATTTCAGTTATTTCTTATTGCATTTTTGAGCATCTATCATGCAATGATTGTGCAGAACAGAATAATTTTTCACAATTCCACAAACAAATAAAATAACTTTTGTTGTTTTAGTAATTATTTAGTGCATTGCATTAATATTTGCGACAGATCACTATGTGTAGAGCAGAAATGGTCAAATTTTGTAAAGTTGAAGCCCAGTCTCTGCTTCAGATCCTTAAGGCAGCAGCTCACACGCAGAATTCATAGTTTAATTAACTCCAGCAGCCGATGAGCATCAGGTGAGATATGTGCAATTTATTTAATGGACCAGATTATATTAAACACAAGATAAATTGGAGACTAGAATCCATTTAGGTGCAGAGGTGAAGGACCTGTGGGTGAGAGCCAGCAGAGAGGGTCAGGCATCCTGCTGTTTCAGGGATCTGGCTGAAGGCTGACTGTAACAGAGCTAAGTCATTTTTCTTTGCTGCTATTTGCTTATTCTGCAGCCTTTTCAGTGATTTATCCGTGCATCCATCTCTTCATTAACTGCGGAGTAAAACCTGTCAGGAAATATTACCGCTCCATTATTCGCTGTCTTTTTGCGCTGACTCCAGTCTGGTCTGCTGCTGCTGCAGCTCTACTTTATCAGCAGTAAACAAAGTTCAAGCCCTTCACTGCAGACACGCGGGGGGTGCCGATAAGAAAGCAGGAAGTATTTGTTTGCTTACATCATGTCTACAGTTCACGTCAAAGATGGGCGAAGACATGCTAGTAATTCAGTTTAGCTGACAAAGTCATCATTGGAAGTAAGAATTCCAATACTTTTGGAAAATGTAAAATTGTTGGAGTTTGTCATGAAAGATGTTAACTTTGAGGTTTACTTTTCTTTTTGCAACACCTCAACTCTAAGCGGTGCCAAGGTCCCAAACACATTAACGAGTTGTGTCAGATTTTGGCCGGACCGTCACTTTGGAAACCCAAATGAATTTATCTTTGAATGAGGCAAGAGAAGAATTTTTGTAAAACTTTGCCAAAAAATGACCTAAAGTTTAACTTTTGTCACATCAATATGACAATTTCAACTAAAGATTGGGAAATAGGAAAAATCCTGCAGCTTCCGTGGTTCAGTCATTCATGTTCTTTTGATTCACATCAGATCATATGAACTTTTCTCTTGTGGAGTCAGAAGACCATGCCCCCTAACAGGGATATTTAGAGATGTTCTGTTTTCACTGTGATGAATTAAGAGCTTCATTTGCGTAGGAGTGAAAAAAGAAGCCAAACACCTTCAAAGAAGCCCTCAGAGAATCGAACACAAGAAGAGCCAAGCTCAGACCCATGAGGAACACCTCTGACAGGCTGAAGCAGTGCAAAGATTAGACTTACTAACTTATACTACAATTATTCCAATTTTTATGACTTTGTTTTCCCCTTCATGTTTAGTTAATTCAGTAAGAAATGCTGTTTTTAGTGTCACATAAAAGCTGAAACTCTTACCATTCTAGATGTATCTCTAAGTGCTGCAGAGTGTGTACATATCAGGCTCTCTCAAATGGGAATCGTTACATGTGCATAATTTATCTACAGTCTTCCTAACACAACAAGCTGCGTCTTGATGCTGAGAAAGACACGAATGCACGACTGGATCCTCATGCAGCTGCAGTGTTTGTGAGGCCGGGCAAAGTTCTGGGCGCCGGTTACATCATTGTCCCTTATAGGGTTCCTGTGGCGATTTGCTGAACTTTGGAACTAAAGCCACTCAGGTTGAGGAGGCGACGTCCCGCTAAGACTTCTGACTCTAAATTGGAAACCTAAAGCTTGGATGAAGCCTCGGCTGCGGAGCTTCTCCTGCCGGTGCCTCATTAACGTTGATGGAGTTAGTGTGAGTCACTCAGCAGTAATCAGCTCAGCTCTTAGAAACATGACAGCTGCCCACGGCTATGCTGCACGCGTTGATGTAAAAATCTGTTTTTAAAACACATTCACTGGTGAGGATTCTTAAAGGCCTAAAGGGTTTTAAGGGTGAGACAACGCAGACTTTTATCAGTCAAGCTCACTTTGGAGCACTCATTAAGGTTCCTTTAAGATCCACTCTGATGAACAAAATCAAGTTTTGGTGTTTTGAAATGGTTTTGTGGCTTTTGTGTTTCTCACAATGGAGGACAGATAGAAAGAAAGAAAGAAAGAAAGAAAATTCAGCTTAAATTTTAATTTCTGAATAATTCTTTATTCAGTATGTTGTGAATCAGGGACAGACAAACAAAACATTGAAAAGACTCTGGGCGGGCCACACGCTCCTGCTACACTGTATTCTGATGCCTTCACTTGTAGATGGCGAGATCCATTAACACCTTTGTTTTCCTCGTCTGAGCTGGAATCTGGATCAGAACTGTACGGCTGGGCAGCTCACCATTTTTGTAGCACCGCTAATGTTAGGGGTGTGAGAGGGAGAGCATCAGTTGTTCCTCATTTTTGTTTGGGCCCCGTCTCCCTTCATGTTCAGATGGGTTTCGAGTTTCTTTTGCCAGATTCTTTTCTCTGTTCCAGACCTTGTTTGCTAAAATGCCTGCCAGCCTCTTGTTTGTTGTTGAGTCACC
>BOLG01000716.1:0-56828 GCA_016861445.1 Oryzias woworae
CCTGACTTGAATGATATGACATCAATGGACAAGATATAGTGTCAGCAATGGATCAATGACTGTTTTGCATATTTATTTTTCATTTTTCAAAATAAAAGACCTTTAAAAACATAATGTTAAACTTTTTTGAGCTCACTAAAAGCCTTAAGTCAACAACACTATAACAACATCAGTGTTTACCACATAAATTCAATCTTTTGAGTTAGTTTAGCCAAAAAAAAATGCCACCAAACTCCAAACGGTGGTGAGAACTTTGAAGTGAAGAACTCCGTCTGCTTTCATTCTTCTGTCATCAGTCATCCTGTAATTCATTTATGGGTAATGCAGCGCATCTGTTAGAGTGGTGGAGCTCACGCAGAGATCATAAATCAGTTCCTGACGGCGTGTAAAACATTCATGAATCCGCTCACGTGTGAGCCGCACGTCTCTCAGCATGTCGGGCCGTCATCACTCCTGTTTCAGGTTTGTTCGGGTAAACTGCTGTTGGTGTTAAAAGTGAAGGATCCCGGCTCATATCAGAGGAGCTGGTGGCTTTTTTTCATGACTCTTAGCATCATTTTGCTGACTTCCATCAAAAAATATCTGATTGTTTGATGTGATTATTTACCTTACAATAAATACCAAAGGGCTTGAAGGGCTATGTTTACATCAGACATAGATACTTCTAGAAGTTGGCAACCTGTGAAATGACGTGATCAACTGGTTGTGAAATTTATGCCATATCAACAACAGCACCAGTTTGTAGATCAAGAGAAAGTGTATGACGGGATACAGAGCAAGTAGCTTAGTTGAATAATCTCATTTCCGTGGTGATGGACAGACTTACAGATGAGGTGACAGGAATCTCTGGATCCTAATGTTTGCAGATGACACTGTGATCTATGTTGAGAGCAGGGAGCAGGTGGAGGAACATCTACAGAGGTGGAGGTTTGATGGAGGTTTTCGTCAAACATTTAGTAGGATTCAAGTGGATTTTAAGTCAGTTTCCTTTGTGTGGAAAAATGATACTTAACTATTTTGAACTTGTGTGTTTTTGACAAGTTTCTCCAACTTCTTGCTTTCAATATTTCCTTAAAGTAAAAAATGTTCCTGTTGCAATGGGATTTGTTGCTGAAGAAAGAGATTTGATTTCACTGCTGCCAATGTCTTTAAACTAGTTTAAGAAGGATTATGATCTTTGAGATCAAATTAATGGAGTTTCAAAGCTGGGACTCTCTGGAGATGAACAGTTAAGTTACATAACTCATTTTATTTGTTAAAAGTCATCCTTTCTTTTTGACCTCGGCAAAACCTCAATTTGGAAGCATGTGAGAAGTAAAATAAATGCTTTATTTTCCCCTAATTTTTCACTTTGCCTCAAAAAAGCATGGTAAACTTCCATTATCCATCGATCTTTTCATCCATTTACATCAAGTTTTCTATTCATTGCTATCCATATATCCATTAATCCATCAATTTTCCACATGTCCAGCTATTAGTTTTCCACACATCCATCAATCTTTCATCCATCCATCATCCATTCCTTTTCCTCCATCTACTTATTTTGCATTAATTCACTTTTCATCCATTCACCTATTTTCTATCCATCCGTGTACGTATTTCCCATCAAACATTTATCCATCAGCCCATTATCAAGCAAAACCATTCCTTCAGTCCATTAACTACCATCCATCCATCCATTCATCCATCCATCCCTTCCACCTATCCATCAATTTTTCATATACCATTCATTTTCAATCTATCTATCTATCCATCTAATCATTTCTCATCCATTCATCCATCTTCCATCGTGTATCCAGCAATCCATCCATCTTTCAATCCATCCATTCATTTTTGTATCCATCCATCCATCCATCCATCTTTCATCCAGCCACCCACCCATTTTCTAACCATCCGTTTTTATCATTCATTTTCCATTCCTTCATCCATTTCTCTCATGTTTTTTTACTTTTCTACGCCAGTACAGAAACAAAGTCAAAAGTTGTATTTTTGTAGTAAATCTATCCATCCATTCATTTCCATCCATCCACATCCACTACTTCATCTTTCATCCCTCCATTCTTTTATTTTCTGTCTTATATCCATCCATCCATCTATTTTACAACCCATTTAATCCCCTTTTAAGGTCAAGTGGTTGCTGGAGCCTATCCCAGCTACTGTTGGGTGAAGGTGAGTCACTGTGACCTTGTGTTACAATACAATACAATTCAAGCAAATTATTCTTTTTCTCGTTTTTGCTTTAAATTATGTTTATAGCCATTTCCTTTATCACTTCCTTGCTTCATTTCAGCGTGTTCATCTGAAATTAAAGCCTTCACGATAATTAAGGTCACATTAAAAAAGGGAATCATTAACGAAGTAACGTTTTATTTCTAAAGGGCTGAAAGAATTTTTTCCTCCTGTTTTGAGAGTCTTTGCATCCTGCTTAGTCATTCCTCTCTACACCAGCATCACGGATCATCATTTAATGCCCGCATCCACAAATCCCATTAAAGCGCCGTATTGTCAGAGAATCCTGATCTGCTGCTTTAATTACTTGACAGAATGTAATTAAAGGCTCACAAGTTGGAAACATCATTAAACTCGCAGAAGTTTCCTTCAGATGTTCGTTCACAGATCTGACACATCTCAAGATGTGGGGTTTTTTTTGTTTGTTTTCCACAACAATAATCCCAATTTCACTGTTTATTCCAAGTTCCTTCTTTTATTTTCTCGTGGAGGAAACGCCATTAATTTCATACTGCGAGGTTTTTGGCAACAAATGGAACCCTCTGTGAAACATCTTTAATTATAGCAGCTGTGCAGGACCAGAGTAATCAAGGAAAACACTCTCCGAGCTGAGTGGCTGCTAATGAGCCGCATTTACAGTTTGTCACGACTTGAGCGATTGCTGCCGCACATTATCTACAGTAATGCATACATACTCCCAATACGTGCCGGATCATTTTAGGAGTCGTGTCATGAGCATCTCTCATTTATGGATCATTTTCTTTGGTTTCTTTAACTTTTGTTCACTACTGGAGTAAATTGTCAGTTATTTTCTGCTTTAATGTTAATTTGTGAAATTTTTGTGTTCATATAAAAAGTTGACTTACTTGTCATTGAAGACTCAATCAAACAAAAGTTTAGTTTTGGTGCGAGGCAAGTTGTTAATGAATGAACCTATAACGTTACTGTAAATAACTGTTACAAAATGAAAGACATCAATGATAATCAATCGTGAAATAATAACATTTGGATTGAGAAACGGTAAGTTCTATTTTACTATTACATAAAAAATGACCAAGGTCCATCACAGAGGGCAAACACACATGTGATAAAGTAAAAACTGATCAACCCATCATTCCAGTCCAATGTGTGGAAACACTTTGAATTTAAGACATGTGAACATACAGTTTGGTAGAATGTTCTAAAAATGTTCCCATTGGATGATTTTGATGTGAAAAACAACAGTGGACTGAACTTTATCAAAACAAACATTCATTCTTGTTACTTGTTTGTTTGTGCAAATAATTAATTTACACTTGATTATCTCGCAGGAAATGCAATGAATCTGGAAAACGTCACCTGCAGTGTTCAGCACCAGGAGTTATTTTTAGTCACACTGGTTGAATTTTGGCTAAAGACGTCTGGATCCATTTAAGGTCAGTGAATCAGATCCCATTGGATCGCTCAAAATGAACCAATATCACTAGGAATATATTGGCAACAACAAATTATGATGTGAATCGAATTGTAGATCAAATGAATCATTACACCCTTACAAAATACAGTCAGTTTAAAAGTGCATTTCTGAGTTTATTATTCAAATTGTTGTAATTTGGGATAAAAAAAAATGCTCTTTGAAAAAGATGGAATCTGTGAGGTAGAAAATACCCCAGCTTCCTGCTCTGCTCAATTCTCATGCATCCACTTAGACAAATAGATCCATGTAATCTCAACGGACGAGTCCTCCCGTTGCTCATTAAGATGTTTCAATAAACAAATAAATAAAATGTATGTCTTTGTTGAGATACTAATGTTAGCTTGGGGTGGTGAGGGGCTGTAAGCTAGTAGGAGAGCATGTAAACAAAGGGATGATGGGAAATGAGCGCAGGCTTACTCACCACTCACAACTGGGAGGTGAATTTCTGATGAACTCCTTGTGATCTTTAATGTTTTGCAGTGATATAATTTGTACTTTAGGGCTACCATACTTTAACAATAGAGATTTAATTCCAGTGGTTAACGGGTAATGTTAGGTCGGGGTCTTTGAAGCTGGGGGAGAGCGTCTAAACACAGACTTCTCAGCTATGGGCGATGGAAATGGGGGGTGGGGTTGCTCTGTGCCAACAGTCCCACCCACAACTCAGAGGCAAAGGTCTAATGAACTCCTGCCGCGACACAAGTGTTTTGGTTTTGCCTAAAAACGGCATAATCATAAAGAACGCTTTGGGAACGCTTTTCATTAGATCATAAGATGATCGGAGTGGATCTTTAAAGTGCTATTGGCTTGTAATTTACACTTTTGATTTTTATCTTCCAACAGAGTTTATTTGCCGTTTGAGCATCCAGTAATTGGACAAAAAGGTTGTCTCAAAATGCAACACCAAAGACAAAAAAGCATGAAGAGGAGAGACGGCGCCCGTCTGCAGCTCCTGATCTCCTGTCACACGGCGTCCTCTCTGCTCTGACAGGCATAAATCCACATCTGCATTCTGGTTTATTCATCACAAAAGCCTCAGACACAGTTGAAGGGATTGTTTACCAAACCACAAGAATTTGCTTTCGTTTTTACCAAGCTCTAAAGCCAACAGAGTGATGTGGACATGCTGTGGCTGAGCGCGACCTGCGCATCATGACGGTAACATTTTATGGATTGCATGGGCTTGAGAAGGTCATAAATGAGTTGAGTGGACTAATAAAGCAGAACTTTAAGACTTTCCGGCTCCTCTCTCTCTGACTTTAATTGGACCTTTGGGTTTACCGCCTGGCTTCAGATGTAAAGGTTAAGTGGCGAAATCCAGAGTGAAACGTTACTCCGGTAAGACAAAGGATCAGATGGAAAAGTCACGTGAATGTTATCCTGTTAAACCACATTTGTTGTTATTTCTGCATTTTTTAGCTGTGTGTCGTGAGTGATGCTAAACATTTACAGTAGAGCTGTCAACTTGAATGCATTAACTCACTCAATTGATGAAAAAATAATAATAATAACATGCTAATATATATTAGGGCTTTGTGGCGTGCATCAATTTCAGAAACAGCACACTTTGTAGGAAGATCCCACTTATAACACAGTCACTTACAAAAGAAATAAATATTGTTAACTGTATGTCATTTTTTAAGTTCAGATCGCTTTTTCACAAAAGGCGGAATATTTATACCGTTGTCACGGTAACACAAAACGTTGCTGGGCCAGCAGACCTCGACTGCAGCAGCAAGGAAAGAGAAATACTTGCTGATCATCCCGATAGGTTTAATAAAGCATCAGTTCAGAGAGAAAGTTCACTTCTTACTGCTTGTTTTTGTCCAGACGATAAAACAAAAAGTTTGTTTTGATTTTAATCGGAACATCCTCGAAACACCCAGCAGCCAATCAGATCTGAGGAATCACCTGGACTATTGAAAGTGCAGAAGCCACAATGTTTGTTTCTTATGGCTGGATATCAACATCTTTGTTTTCTTGGAGTCAAACTGCAGACATTCAAGCCTTTACAGTTCTGCTTTTCGACTGTTGATGTGTTTGTGCACACATGAAACTTCTGCGTAAACACTTTATAGATTAAAACATTTCAGGCAATATAGAAATGAAAGAATGTTTTTTCTCTCTGCCCTGTTTTATTCAAAAGGCAGCATATCATCGTATAATATTTACCTAGTAAAAAATTATGAAAACTGTGATTCCTTTTTTTAAATGATTGACAGGACTAATTTAGAAAAAAAATTGCATGTTTTTTGTGTTTCTGGAAATTTACGCTGCAGTTTACTAGTCCATCTGAAGTATTGTTACTGTGTGATTAAATAGCTTTAGCTGGTTTTGTTGTTGATTTTTACTTCTTTATGTCTTTCAGCAGCTTTTTCTTCAATTGTTTTAACTGTCTCAGCTCTCCAAAGGGATGTGATTTTATCCTTATCTTTTTAGATTTTACTGGAGCAGCTGAATGGAGACTGGATCTTAGTTTGCTCTTAAAGGTTTCTACAGTTAGATCACAGGGGCTGGTAAGACAGTGGAGAGGTTGGACCGAACAGATGTAGAAAACTGTTCAAACCACTCCAGGAGTCAGTAGCGTTTCTTCCCTCCAGCTTACACGCTCTCACAAACCCAAACTAACGTTTTCCAGTGCAACGAAAATGGCGAAGTAATGTCGGCGCTGTCCAGTCGAAGAGTAGATTGCCAGCCTCGGATGGGGAAAACGAGAAAAAAGATGTTACAAATATGATCTTTTTCACAGCATTTCTTTTGTCTGGTCCTGATTCACAACAACAATTTGAGTGAAAAATATTCAGAAATGCAATGATTTCTTCGCTTAGTCCTCCATCATCAGAAAATGCCAAAAAAAAGCATCAAAAAACACAAATGTCATTGGAGTAAGTCTTTCATTGTCCTAAAATTAAATTTTGAGCAGTTTAATAACCCACGCCAATGAAAAATTGTCTTTTTGTGTTTTTAAACATGTTCTTCTAGCATTTTTTTTTTAATCATAAAAGAGGACTTTTATCAAAATACTTTACTGCATTTCTTTGTATTTCTTCATTCAAATCACATTGGGACCAGAAAAGCGGGATGCTTGAAAAAGGTTGGGCTAATGGCGCTCTGAAATGGGCGTGCCAAAGTCCTCTCTCTTCCCACTCCGTTCTTCGGCCCTCCTGAGGGTATTCATCTTCCTCATCTGAGCTGGCCTTGTATTTTTTAATGAGCTACAGCAACTGGGCATAAAAAATGTCTGATTTTGGCTAAAAACTGCACAACCATAGTAAAAGACTTCTGGGAACAATTTTACAAAAGAAAAACATATGGTTGGAGTGGGACTTTAAGGCAGCTTTCAAGATGGCAAATATTAAAAATGATTCCAGCAAATGGTATTTTAAATTTTTAACAACAGTTGAACCCTAACAACCAACTACAAAACCACACAGGTTAGGAGTTAGCTTGTTAGCTAGAGTTGCTAACGGTACTCACTAACGTCATTCTAGCCACATTTTGCCTAAATAGTTGTCTTTTCTTTTACTTTCACAGATATGGACTCTCCTAATGCCCTGATCTTCCCTCACTCATGAACAAAACCCAGAAATACTTACCACCCACCCGGAGAGGGGAAACTAGCTTTGGTGAAGACCATTACACGGTCAAGGACCATGGTCTCAGACTAAGCTCTACAAAATGGCAAACGCACTAAATAGTCCAAAGTGAAGGAATTCAGACATAACTTAAGTAGTTTGTCCAAGTGGTGTTACCACAAATTCGGACAGTTTGTCCAAGTGGTGTTACTGTAGCGTGACGCCATCACGAGTCCCAAGCCTTTATATTGATTTGACTGGCCGAACACAAATGGTACCTACACCGGCCATGTGTACCAAGCTCCTGCTCAGGTCATACAGACATAGCGCGACGTGGACCTACCTCGCTATGGCTCTGTATCCCTCCGCCTTGAGAGTAACCATTAAAGAAACTAATTTTTGGACACAACTTTCACAACAAAATGCCCCTACAAATGGAGTGATAGGGCCAAGGACAAACTCGCAATGGGCCTTTGTCTCTGGGCAGAAAGAAGATGGATGGATGGATGGATGGGTGGATGGATGATGGATGAGTTTGTGGGCGCCTTGAACAAGTGGTCAACACTGTAGTTATGATCCCAGATTTTTCTCATTTCTTCATTTCTTGGCGTCTCTAAACTCACACCAACAGCTCACTGTGGATTTTCACACCAACTCAACTCTCAAATGCTGCCGGCACAGTGAGACTGTCATCTGCTCAGCTGGAGAACAAAGCCTGCTGCTACATATTAGCATTAGCTTTAAAACCCAGCAGAACTAAACTGTTTATGTTCAATCCTTTTTGAACTGTACAGGAGTTTGTGGGAGGCTTCCACTTCTTCAGATTTGACACAGCAGGGAATGCATAGCGGCTGTAATAACAGGCACATTCCTCTTCCTGAGACCACTCAGACGCTATAGGAAACTGATCCATCATTAGACATTAATCATAGTTCTCTCTGACAAGTTAAAACGCCCGCTAAGAGAGGGCTTTAAACCAGCGCGTGTGGGCGTTGAGTTAATCGCCCATCTATTCTCTGTGAGAGCAGAGAAAGGTTTGGTTCTCCCTGATTCCTTCATTATGACATCCAGCACTGTTAACATGAGTGTTCTTTAACAGACGCTGGTTTAACAAATCTTTGCTGGTTCCATGTCAAGAAATCAAACTGCATGAAAAGTTATTTTCCATTTAGCAGACACACTAACAACTGTTTATCAATAATAATAATAATATCAAATTATTTTATAAGAGGAATCAGAACTTGGAATTTTGCAAAAGAAAAAAACTTTTGTCTCAAAAAAGCTCAAAATATGAACAGTTTTGCCAAAATATATATATGAAATGTAAAGATTATAAAATATACTTTTTATACTTTTAGTTTGTCCTTATTTATGTTTAATGATTGTGAGAAATTTTAGACAAACTCATTTAAATAATGTCTCTCAGGTAGATTTAGTGTTTTTTTTCACTATTTAGATTTGTCTTCTATTTGAAACGTTGAGCTTGTCAAAAATATATCTATTTCTGTTTTGTTTATTTAAAAAATATTTTATATACATTATTTTGAAAACCATAATTCTGTTTTTCCTCAAAAATCATACATTTTTAAAAATTGCATTTGGGTGGTGGGCGGAGCTACGAAGCAGGAAATTACACAAAAGTGAGGCAGCCTTTGGTTAAAGGTTACGTGTCCTTTGATGCATAAATACTTGAAGCAACAAGAACAGACATGAATGAAAGTCATCAGGATGGATGAAGGCAGAGCTGCATCAGGTTTTCTGAAGTGTTCAGGAACCTGCAGTACCTGTTAGAACCATAAGATGTCAGCAGAGTTCAACAGAACCAGGATTTTTCAGCTGATTTCTTTGAGGTTTTTCTTTTTATCCAGTTGGCTTTTGCTGCAACATTCAATTAATTTATGTAAAATGTGTTTTCTGTTTGTTAATGTTGATATGATCACATAAAACAATTACATTTTCTGCATTAAATATAAGAATATAAGACAATATGATTTATTTACTTAATTTAAGTTTCATTTTGGGCCAATTGTTACATTCATAAATGTAAATATATGAATGATAACTCCTTCATGCAATGGTACAGGAATGATTGGGTACATTATTGAATTGTAAAATCAACTGAAAAAGGTCTGCTGCCATTGGCTATCCCAAAACCTGTCATCAAACGCCTCAGACATCAGACGTCAGACTCACATACATTTGATGAGGCATCTGATTGGTCAGTTTATAACTTGAAGAACTTGTGATTAAGAAAAAACATCTTTAAAAAAAGTTAGGATGATAAAGATGGTGTTAAGAAGAATGTATCAGAGCAGGAATGTTATTCTGATAAATGAAATGACTGAGTAATAACTGTCTATTTCTCAATAGAAGTCTATGGGATTTTGGTCTTCTTATAACCAGCAGGAACTTCCTGTTTGGAACATGAAAGGGGAGGGGTTGTGTCTGTCTATTGTTTTTACAGTCAAAGCTCCTTTCCTTCCCAGATTTAAGAGTTTAGCTGCCAGTTCTCATGCACATTTCTCTCACTGAGATAAGTCTATTTGCAGTTTATCTTTATGTTCATAAGGTTTTTTGCACTTTTAAAGTTATTACTTGAATGTTCAATATGTTTTATTATTTGCAACCTGCTGTTAAGGGTTGTAAAAACAGAAAGTTAACATTTGGACAAGAAAATGTCTTAATTATTCATGTTTATTGAGGTTCATTCATGTTACCTGTTGTACTTAAAGTGAAATACATCAGAATGTTAAAGTTTAAGAACACACATACTGCACTACAAGGAAGCAAGTCTCTGTGAATCTTTGCTTACACTTCAGTGTAGTTCTATACATTTAACCATGTTGGAGTTTCTGAATGAAACTCTGTGTTTGTTTGTCAATGAGAGGTTTGTGGAAAACAGAAATCAGTGTGAAAAATCTGGAATCAGAATCTGTGATCCAGAGTTCTGGTTCAAATGTCTTTCCCCTGTTCCAGAGACACAAACAGGATCCAACGCCTGACTGCCTGTTTGTCCCTGACCCACACATAGATCTATCTAATCCAGAACTGTTCTGTCTGATCAATGATTCTCTCAATCCTTGATTGGTCCAGTCACAAACTCACATCTATTGATCAAATGTAGATGAAAGAAGAAAGTGATGATCTAGAAAAAGAATCTGTTTGTCTGCAGGTCTTTGTTTCTCCAGATCCTGGAGCTGCTGAACATCTGAAGAATGAAGGTTGTTCCTGCTCAGGTCCAGTTCTGTCAGGTGGGACGGGTTGGACTTCAGAGCTGAGACCAGAGCAGCACAGCTGATCTTTGACAAACTGCAGTTTATCAACCTGAATCCAGAAGAAAGAGTTGAGTTTAAAGTCGTGCTGTCAATCAATTCAAAAAGAATCAGATGAATCACAATGTTTTACTGGGTAAATGATAAATGACAATATGCAGCTTTTGAACCAAAACAGTCCAGAGAGAAAATGTTTTCTTCATTTTTTGGTCTGAAACGTTTTCATTTGTAACTCAGATTTCCCAGAAGTGTCATTTGTGCACAAAACACATCAACAGTGCGATAAGCAGAACTGTAAAGACTTGAATGTCTGCAGTTTGACTCCAAGAAAACAAAGATGCTGATATCCAGCCATAAGAAACAAACATTGTGTTTCTGCTCTTTCAATGGTCCGGGTGAATCCTCAGATCTGATTGGCTGCTGGGTGTGGATGTGCTCCTTAAAAAGTCGTTTTGGTCACAAAGCCCACATGTTCTAGATCACAGCGCAGGGTTCTTCAAAACAAAGGTTTTTCTTCATCTCCTGGACAAAAACAAGCTGGAAGACGTGAACTTTCTCTCTGAAGCTTTTTTGACTTCCTGTGAACATCAGCGTAAATCTGCCGGTGTGGCGCCAAGGTAGTTATCTCCTGTAAAATGTGTTCCCCCTGTGGCGGGAGCGCACTAAAGCTCCGTCAGCGCTGGTTTGTGTCCTTTAAAGCGTACAAAGGTGCTGGATCATCAACATGTGGCTTATTCTTGGACTGCTGAGGTATTTTGGGGTTTTTTACTTTAGTTTCCATGATAGAAGAAGGAGCTTTGTTTGACTCATTTAGTCAAAGAAATCCAACAGACTTTATGAAACACACGTTGTAGAAAACTAGAATAAAGTACTAAAAATGGATGGAATATTGATTTCTTTTGGAAGTGACCTTGTTAAAAGCAGCATTGAGACAACAAAGTGTGTATTTTCAGAAATGGAGGCGTGGAAGCCTGAACTGCCCGAGCAAAGAGGAAGACGTCGTTTCTGACGTGTAATTAATCTGCGCTAGTAGAAGAATAAGATCAGTCCTGAAGGAAGCTGACATTAGAAATGAAGAAGAAGATGGAAAGAAACATTGAAACATGAGATCTTCTGCCACAGTGAATGGACTAAAGCTCAGAAGAAAGAAAACAGCCTTCAGCATGAAGATGGTCAGCATGCAGCAGGAGAACATCAGCCTCATGTCTGCAGTTTAGTGTCAACACAACTTTCTCATCATATTGATGTGAACACAACTGAAACATGGAGTCTGACCTCAGAGTCTGCAGTCTGCAGTCTGGACTCTCCAGAAAACCACAAAGATGAAGAACTCCTGAATCCTGCAGGTTGTCGCTCAGGTCCAGTTCTGTCAGATTAGACGGGTTTTTCTTCAGAGCTGAACTCAGAGCTTCACAGCTGATCTCTGACAAACTGCAGAACTCCAACCTGAAATCAGACAGAAAAGTGTTCAGGATCAGAGATGCAGCTGCAGGTTTATGGAGGGATTTTTGTGTCGTCATTTTACAAGAAAATTCACAGTTTAAAAATCAACATTTTCTAAATTGCAAACAAAATGTAAAGTTTTAAGATTAAAACTTCATCATTTACAAATGAAAATATTGAATATTTACTTTCAAAAACTTTCAAAAATCTTTTTGCGTTTGCAACACAAATGTTTTCAGGTGCGTTGTGTCTCATCTCTCTTTGGACTTCTCTTTGTTCCAGATGGTGAACGAGTGAATGAATGATCTTGATGAAAGTTTACTCTGTTCTGATGTGAGAAGGAAGGATTTTCTCTGGGGACTTAATCGTTTCTGCAAAGAGAAAACTGTTTTAGATCAAAGGAAAGCTGCAGTTTTAGAGGCTCCTTAATCCCTACTAGGAAGCAAATGATGTTATTTTTGGGTCTGACTAATTACTGCAGCGCATGGACACCAAACTATGCAGAAGTGACAAAGTTCACACTAGTTTTTTCTTTTGTCTCGTCTGTTTTGAGGTGGGCAGAGCCGCTGACGGCTCCAATGTAAAAGGAAAAAATACAAAATAAGATGAACATTTGTCCTGAGGATAAAGAGGCATTTTGTCAAATCAAACTTTGAATATCCAGTGTAGCCCGAGCCCTGCCTGACTACAATAACCCTTAGTTCAAATGGTGGAGTGTAAAGGTCATTTCATGACCTCAGTACTGTTACAACAGTCTGCTAGTAAATAAAAAGTAAACTCTGAACAGCTGTTAAACAGCTAAGGAAGCAAGTGTGCAGCGCAGACCCTAAATAAAGAGACAGTTTCTCAAGGGAACACATTTGGAGACAAAACGGAGGACTTCTGACTGCTATCAGCTCTCACTTCTGTCAGCTTTGAGAGTCTGATTACTGTGTTCTAGAAAAACTAAAGGGGACAAACAGAAAGTTATTTAGAATGTTGGAGTATTTTGTACAGATTACAGTCAAACTAAAGACGTTCATGAGACAGAGGGACAAAAGAAGAACCTCAAACTATGACTTGAAATGTTCATGATTGGGATTATTCTTTAAACAGGATTCTTTTGAGAAGCAGATGAACTGATGTCTGCTCCCATTGAAATAGATTCAAGTTCTTTTTCCTCCATCATTCTTGATCCTTCTTAAACTGAAACCAATGCATGTCCTCCTGAATGACAGCTTTACAGTTTGGAGTTAAATTGACTCCATTCAAATGTTTCAATGAGTCAAAACAGCCAGAATAATGAGAGAATATTGACTCAACTCCAAATCAGCCTGAAAAACTGGGAACAGGTCGAATGAAACAATGATCAGGTTACAAAAGTACATTTTCTTCAGACGTGGAATTGGTGGATCTGTACTGGATGAAAGTTCCACAGTGAAAAGCGGTCATACAGGCTCATTCCAGGTTCCACATTGAGCTCTGAAAGCTGCAGGATCTGTGTTCTAATCATTGGATGAAAACACAGCCTCTCAGCAGGTAAAGGGCTGCAGAAAGAAAAGTGAAGAGTTAAGAAGTTGAAACTTTCCAGCACCAATCTCCTAAAAGATCTGAAAGAACAACAGGATCACTATAGTGTGATGCTGACTCAGCATTCACACAATGAAAAACAATAAACCTCCTGGATCAGATGGATTCTCAGGGAATATTAGAAAACATTTGCTAACCATTGAAGCCCAATCCTATGAGTTATCCTTCAATCAGGTTTTTTGTGCGTGGACTACAACATTTGAACATTAGATTGTCAACAAGATTCTGAAATCTTATCTATTCTAGGATGTTAAGGTAGAAATCCCATAAAACAGCATTGAGATGCTGAAAAAAGCTTTTGATTGGGTCGACTGGACCTCTTTAGAGGGAACGCCGTCACAAATGGGACTTGCAGGACATTCATTACCTGGGTTAGGAGTTTCTATGAAATCAAAGAATCAAATCTGTGATTGAATCAAAGAAAAGGAGAGTCAGACAAGAGTATTATTACTGTTATTGATCAGCTGTTTGAGGGAGAACATGTTCAATCTTTCTCCCAGTTGCAACAGAATGGTTGTAAGATAAGCTTAAGTCTTGAAGTATATTTATCAAGAAATTGTCACAAAAGTGGTGATGAAGGACCCAGAATGCAGGAGACCAGGCTTGGTGGTGGAAACTAAAACATTTAATAAACAAACTTAAACATGACAAAAACCCATGGGGGAAACAATAAGGTGGCAGAGCAGAACAAACCAGATGACCTGACAAGGATTAACTGAAAACCAGACACTTAAATAGACTTAGGGTAATTAACAGAAATGAAAACAGCTGTTGATTATGAACCTGATACTGGTGACTGAGGGACAATTCAAAAACCTGACAGTACCCACCCCAAAAGGGCAGATCCCAGATGCCTTAAAAACAAAGCAAAAAAACCCAGAAGAAGGGGAACATTGAGGAAAAAAGGAAAAAAAAAAAAAAAAGGAAGTCCAAAACCATTTAGGGGTCCTGCAGCCAGACGGATGTGAGGGTATCAGAATCCCTCCTCAGGAACAGAAGGGGAGCAATCCCAAATACTCTCCCCAGGATCAGGAAACATGAAGGGGAGCACCCTCAGCAACCCTCCTCAGGAACAGGACATACAGCCAAGGGGGATAAGTGGAGACCATCCTCAGGGACTGGGATCATGAAGCGTGGCTCCGGTGACCCTCCTCAGGAACAGACACATGAAGAGGAGCGGCCCCGGTAACCCGCCGCAGAAACAAGGAACGTGAAGCTCGGCCCCGGCGACCCTCCTCAGGAACAGACACATGAAGAGGAGCAGCCCCGCTGACCCTCCACAGGAACAGGAAGCTTGAAGGGTGGCCCGGCAATCCCCCTCAGAAACGGATTGGGTGGAGATAGCTTGGCATGAAAACCCTTCTGATGTGGCATGGCATGAACTACAGTGGCAGAAAACCCTGCCACGGCTGCAAAAGTGCTCCTGCTGGGTCCAAGGTGGTCAGGTCATTCTGTCACAAAAGTGGTGATGAAGGACCCAGAATGCAGGAGACCAGGCTTGGTGGTGGAAACTAAAACATTTAATAAACAAACTTAAACATGACAAAAACCCATGGGGGAAACAATAAGGTGGCAGAGCAGAACAAACCAGATGACCTGACAAGGATTAACTGAAAACCAGACACTTAAATAGACTTAGGGTAATTAACAGAAATGAAAACAGCTGTTGATTATGAACCTGATACTGGTGACTGAGGGACAATTCAAAAACCTGACAGTACCCCATTACTGTGGGGTTTTGGTCTTTGCTTAATTGTTGGAGTTGTGTTTTGGTTTCCACTTCCTGTTTTATTTTGTTGTTGGTTGTACTTCCTGTGTGCTCTCCTTAGTGTGTGTTCTCTCCTTCCTTGATTGGCACACCTGTTTCCACTTACCTCATCCCTTCCTCCTAGTTATAAGTCTTCGTCTCCCCTGCACTAGTTGTCGGATGGTTTTTGTTGCTTCTTGGACTTGTGGAAGATATTTCGAGTGAGTGTTTCAATAAATGAGAGACTTTGTATTCTGGAGTTCTGTCTGCTTCTGTGTCCGCACGTCAACCCTGACATTACAAAAACCCATGGGGGAAACAATAAGGTGGCAGAGCAGAACAAACCAGATGACCTGACAAGGATTAACTGAAAACCAGACACTTAAATAGACTTAGGGTAATTAACAGAAATGAAAACAGCTGTTGATTATGAACCTGATACTGGTGACTGAGGGACAATTCAAAACCTGACAGAAATGCTGTGGTGTGTGTGTGTTTTTAATTACAGAAGAAAACTCTTTTATTTGTGCTCACTGTGTTTCCCAGCTCCTAGCTTTTCACTCCCTTAAATTCCTTTTGTATCTCTTCATGCCAACAGACAGTTGTGAATTGTGTGAACTACCTTGAACTTGTGTCGACCTTGTGCTGAATAAAGGCAGCGGCAGTCAGAGTTCGTGCGGAGATCGCTAAGAACAGCTCTTTGTTCGTATCTCTCCCTGCTATAGCTGGAAAAAGAAACTTGCTCATCTTCATGTTGTGTAGACCCTGGTTTTTATGGATTTTTATTAGTTCAAAGACTGTGTTTTAAACCCAACATTCTCTGGTGCCGAAACCCGGGACCCAATACCTGGACTAACGTTCGACGCGGGACCAAGGAGGCCAAGAATCTGTCGACAGCGCGGTCGCCTTCAGGCTGCGGGCCGGATCCCTGCCCCTGCGCCGGACAGCAGTTCCAGTGACGGGTCCCTATTCGAACTAGACGAGCCAGGTCTCCACAACTGAAGGTAATAAATCGTTTTTGCTCTCCCAAAATTTAAATAAATTATTGGAAACAATAAATTTTAACGAAAAGCAAAAATTACATGGAAATTAACTAAATTAATTAACATAAGGATCCATTAAAATAAAGTAAATCAGGGATTTACAGTGACCAGGGGTCACACGGAAACTGGGTTTCCAAGTAAAAAGGTCACGTCAGGGACTGACCATAAAGTAAATCTGGGATTCACAATAAAATAATAATAATAATAATAATAATAATAATAATAATAAAATATAACAGCAATATAGACAAACAAAAGGAGTGGAATGTGAGTGAATGATAATAAAGATTAAGAGTAAAAGGAACACCACACGAAAATACACCGTAAAAAGTTAACAAAAAAGAAATCAGAAATAACAAACAAAATAAGAAATAAAAGTAGACTAAATAAAATAATTTTAAGAGCTTAAATAGACAAACAACATCATAATGGGCCAACAACAAATAAAAGAGTTAAAAGAACACCCAGATATGAGATTTATGACTGCCTGTAAGCCAGGCAGCTGTGATTTTCTGGAAGAATGGGTGAAAAAATATGACTTTAAACCCCAACTAAAAGACAGAGAAGAAATAGTACGCGTCTATAAATCTCTGAGAGAAAAGAAAAATGACAAATTAAAGAAAGGAAAAAATCCAGGCTCCCTGGATCAACAACTACTGGCAATGATTGACCTGTTGGAGCAAAGCAAGAAAAGAGTTGAAAACAGTGAAGAATCTGAGGAAGAAAATTAAAGAAAAAAAAATGGGGAAGTATACGAAAAATGCAGACGAAAATGGATGAAGCATAAGAAGCAGGAAGAGTTGGCATGTGTCAGAAATTGATTGAAATAGTCAGAGGAGCACATAAAAGATATTCAGAACAGCAAAAGAGAGAATACAGAAAAAAAAAAAAAAAAAGGCTGCATGAGAAGCAGAGGTTGCAGAGCTCGTGTCCGAGCATTCCGGCTGGGAACGCGCAGACAGTGGGTGTGTCTACAAGAGAAGGAAGACAAAGAGGAAGTGGAGCAGCAAACAGCCGGAAGCCAACTGAGAGAAAAGAGGAAAAAGCAGAAGGTGGAATTCAAGAGGAGGAGCTCCCAGTGAGCAGACGCAGAGGCTGCAAACAAGAAGCAGAACGCATGCAGCTGTGAAAGACGAGGGGGGAGCAGGCTCACTATACCCATCAATGGCCGATCTCCTCTCAACACCCTTGTCACCACCACTGACCTCTTCCCCTGGCAGCATCCCAAGCTCCATGAGTTCAACCCCGATCAGGAGACTCAACCTAGATGAAGCAGAGGTCTACCCTATGTTTGCAGTAGCAAACCCAGCACACGGAGTGGACGGCAACCAACCTCCAACCATCCTCATTCACAGACCCTGGACCCAAGGAGAATGTGCAGAGGCCTGCAAAGGCCTGGGTGATGTGGAAAATGATCCCATCACATGGACACAAAGTTTTCTGGATATGCTGAACGGCTATCACCTGAATGGCCCTGAAGCAGAGACAGCCCTCAAATTATCTCTGGGCCACCGCTGGGGCAGAGTCAGAGGCGACTGGAATGCCAAAGATGGAAATGAGGACCCCACACCCTGCTGGATCTCAAACCCTGAGACAGCAGATTGACCCCCTGCTGGACAGAGTCTACAACACCTTCAAAAAGGCCCCTGATTATGGAAAAATCAGACAATGCAGACAGAAGCCAAATGAACCTGCCAGAGAGTATGTGGACCGTCTGGAAACAGTGTTCAAGCAGAACAGTGGCCTCCAATATGACCCAGCTCCGGAGGGCCCCTTCCAGACTCAGCTAAAACACCACAACCTGGATGGACTGCAAGAACCCTTGAGTGGCTTCATCAAAAAACACAATGTCACCTGGAGAACCATGACAGTTGAAGGAATGGTGGACTGGGCCACACATGCTGAGGAACTCCAGAGGAAAAAGAAAGCTGCCGCCACCAAAGTCCTTTCCCTCACTTCTGATTTTGTGGGACTGCACCTGACCACCAACACCTTGCCAAAACCGGCAACAAAGCCTCCCTATCTAAGATACAATGGTGCAAAAACAAAGTCATATTCCTAGGCCGCGAAGTCTCAAGGCAAGGCCGCCACCTCACAGCTGAAAGAAACAGCAGAGAAAGCCTTCACAGAGATAAAACACCTCATCACCTCTTCAGGAGTCCTGGGACTGCCAGACTACTCCAAACCATTCACCCAGACAGTAGACTGCAAGTCCGGCTTCAGGACATCTGTCCTCCTCCAACCACATGGCACAAAACAGAAACCAGTAGCATACTACTCAAAGAGATTGGACCCAGTGGCTTCAGCCTTGCCACCCTGTGTCCAAGCAGTTTGTGCTGCAGCCATGGCAGTGCAGGCATCTGCAGAACTCATCCTATATCATCCACTGACCCTCCTTGTGACCCATGCAGTGGACATGCTACTCACTCAAACAAAAATGGCTTTTCTCTCACCTGCCAGACACCTGAGCATCACTGCTACACTGATGTCTCAACCACACCTAACAATTCAGAGGTGCAACACTCTTAACCCAGCTACTCTACTCCCCACCTCTGAAGATGGAGACCCACACAGTTGTCATGAAAGAACTGAAGTATGCTGTAAACCCCGTCCAGACCTACAAGACACACCACTTCCAACAGGACAGATCGTGTTCGTAGACGGATCATCCTCAAAGGCCCTGGATGGCTCCAATCACACGGGCTACGCAGTGGTAGACCACAACACCACCCTCAAGTCAGGAAAACTTCCAGGCAACTGGTCAGCCCAAGCAGCAGAGCTGGTAGCTCTGACTGAAGCCTGTAAACTTTTCAAAGACCAAGACGTTACCATCTACACTGACAGCCAATATGCACATTCCACACTGCACATCTTTGCAGCCCAGTGGGCCAGAAGAGGAATGAGGACCTCTTCCGGAAAGACTGTGCAACATGCGGAGATCCTCCAGGACCTCCTACACGCTGTACTACTCCCACACAAGATTGCTGTGTGCAAATGCCAAGCACACACCAAAGCACAAGACCCTATCTCAGTGGGAAACGCCAAAGCTGATGCAGCTGCTAAAATAGCTGCAAGAGGAACCCAAGTTCTCCTCCAACAGGATGACACAACCCCACCGGAAAAGACTCATAGACCCATCCCCCTACAAGTCCTCCTGGACAAGCAGGACAACGCCCCAGACACAGAAAAACAGCAATGGCTCACGGACAATGCTATAAAAGAGCCAGATGGACTTTACACTGTTGACTCGAAACCCTGTCTGCCCCGTAGTCTATTTTCAACTATAGCTACACTGAGACATGGGTTAACCCATGTCTCAACAGGGGGGATGATGAAAATGATGGGGGACACTTTCCACCCTAGCAAAGGACTTCAAACCTACTTAAAAAACTTTTGTAGGAGCTGCCTGACATGCAGCAGACACAATGTCCAAGGCAACATCAGACCAAAAGAGGGAAATGTCCTACAGGGACATACCCGTTTGAAATAGTACACATGGACTTCATTGAACTAACAAAAAAGCTACAAATACTGTCTAGTAATAGTAGACTCTCTAACCAAATGGGTAGAACTAGTACCATCAAAACATCCAGATGCACTAACAGTAGCTAAAGCATTCTGTAAACACATCATTCCAGAACATGGCATCCCAAGGGTGATCTGGAGTGATAATGGATCACACTTTGTAAATGATGTAGTGAAAAATATGGCCAAACACTTAGGAATAGAACTAAAAAACCACTGTGCATACCACCCTCAAAGTGCAGGCTTAGTTGAAAGAACAAACGAAACAGTTAAACTAAGGCTAAAAAAAACTATGGAAGAAACAAAGAAACCATGGCCTGAATGCTTTGCTCTGGTGAAAACATACATGAGAATAACTCCATCACCAACAGGGCTAACCCCTTTTGAGGCAGTGCACAGTAGACCTTTCCACTTACCCTTGTGAGAGGGAAAGGGGTTTCAAGAACAGGAAGGACAGTTAGATCCCTTAACCGAATGGCTTTGCAAGCTATTCGCACAGAGACCAGTCCAAAGAGCAAATGATCTGCCTGTTTCTTCTCTTTCCCCCCAACAGGAACTACTAAGACCAGGCGACCTGATCCTGCTGAAGGTGGTGAAAAGAAAGAACTGGACTAGCCCAAAGTGGGACGGGCCATTCAGAATCCAGATCACCACCCCCACAGCAGTCAAGATCGCTGAAAGAGACACTTGGATCCATCAGTCTCACTGCAAAAAGGTCTACGAGCAAAGATTAAGAATCTCAGAGCCGCTATGTCACAAGACCCTGTGGTTAAGCCCGGATGACTGGACTGGCTTTTCACAGGAAGTTGGCAGCAAGTCCTCTTAAAGACAGTGTTACCATTTTTAATTATGTTTGTGTTTGTAATGACCATCCTCACCTTAGCCATGTGTTCATGCTGTGTGATCCCCCTTCTAAAGAGAACCATGAGAAATGTTTTTCTGACCCAGATTTATTATTATAACCAAATTCCCCTGCAAGAGTGGTCACCTGAAACTGACCCCATACTCATTCCCTTGCCAACATATGACCCCCATTTAAATGTTATTTTCATTGTTGACTGTGTTTCTTCCCTACAGGTCCAGGCCATGAAGGTTATCGCTCCAAGCGGAGGGTAGGAAGGGAATTTTCCCTAAGAATTGCACATTTGGGGTTTTTCGCCCTTCCCTGAGATCTAACCCTGTTGTGTTTTACCCTATGACTCCCCCCTTCTAGACCCACACCTGTGGACGGAGAGGGGATGATGTTTTAAAAACCCACAACAGGGGGGAAATGTAGGATAAGCTTAAGTTTTAAAGTATATTAATCAAGAAATGCTGTGTGTGTGTGTGTTTTTTGAAACAGAAGCTTACTGTGTTTTTCCCAGCACCTAGAGGGACCTTGAGGAGGGTCACTCCTCAAAGTTCCGTATGCCGAGGTTAACTCCTAAAAATTCCTTTTGTATCTCTTCATGCCAACAGACAGTTGTGAATTGTGTGAACCACCTTGACCTTGTGTTGAATATGTGTTGAATAAAGGCAGCGGCAGTCAGAGTTCGGGCAGAGATAGCTAAGAACAGCTCTTTGTTCGTATCTCTCCCTGCTATAGCTGGAAAAAGAAACTTGCTCATCTTCACGTTGTGTGAACCCTGGTTCTTATGGATTTTTATTAGTTCAAAGACTGTGTTTTAAACCCAACACTGGAATACATGGAATCCTGTGGTCTGATGAGACCAAGATCAACGTGTTTGGTTCAGATGTGTGTGTGCCATCAACCTGAAAACGCAAACATTCCTGCAGTTTCTTTGACTCGTCCTTTAACTGGCCAACAGTGACCTCCTCTCTCCTCCCAGCCCTTAAGAAAGCTGTCCCTGTGGCCCCCCGAGCTGATGTTCCTCTGCCACAGATAGAAACACCCCCACCAAATGACTGTTTTCCATGTCTTAGCACTTGTGTTCGGCCTGAGGTTGTGTCAGCAAGTATTGGTAAACCTCGGGTGATTGTTGGGATCACTGGGCAGTACTCTCTGCTGTCCTCCAGACTGTACAGTCAAGTTTTCCATAAGAGGGGGTTTGCAGACCACCTTTTATTTCTAGAAAAAGTCCCAAAGAGGTTTCCAAACCGGCTTCCAGCCACGCTGACTTACCAGAAAGCAATCTACAAGTCTGTCATGGATGAGCTCAGGAGGACGAGCAGATCCCCTTCAGAAACGGCAAACCAAATAAACGAAATCACGCACCAGAAATATGAGCATGCCAACCTGGCATATCTCCTTAGCTGGCAAAACGTCATGGACGGTGAGGCGTACGGGCAAAGGACAATGTCAGGCTTTGTTAAGGTAGGAAACAAAGCCAGCTCCTTTTGGAGAGTATGGGGATGGAGATGGATAGAATATGGATCCGTCACAGACTGTCTGCTCCAAGAGTTTACACTGCAGGAAGTGGATGGAGGGGACTTTTGACAAGCTTTCCGCTCCAAACACTCTGGCAAAGTTCCCAGGAAGGTCACCGTTAATGGTCACCATGTTCTCCATGATGAATGAAACCTGGATGATCGCGGGGGGGGTGGGGGGATGAAGCTGCAGTCTCAGAGCGACGAGTCTCCACGTTCCACGTAAGAGGGACTGACAACACGTTAGAACAACATGGGTGTGGAGAAGGCAAGGTTCCAGAGGGAGGACAGGTGAGACATTCACGGGACGGCCTTTGCCGAGTTCGGCTACATTCGGGTTTCCTCGTTCTCGCGTGTCGCCGCTCGCGCGCCTCGTGAACGTGCATGACGTCTCATCTACGCGTCTTTGATCCCGCACACAACAGCAGCAGTAGCCATAGCAACAGGAGCGCCACACGCTCACGCAAAAACACCTGTCCAGCTGCCTGCCCCGAAGTGGGCGGGGTCATTACATCTCCGGCGGTCATTATTTACGTTTAAAAGAGAAGCTTCGGTCAGAAGGAAGGGCTAATGCAAACACGTTCACGGCATTCAGGGCCGCTCCCTGTCACGTGACTGCGCGCTTCGATCGCGCTTTCATCCTGCGCAAAAACAAAAACGTCAAAAGACGTCATCTTTTGGTTTTTGCGCCATATGTGCATGATGATATCAAATGACGTCATCTTTTGGTTTTTGCTCCATACGCGCATGATGATATCAAATGACGTCATCTTTTGGTTTTTGCTCCATATGCGCATGATGATATCAAATGACGTCATCTTTTGGTTTTTGCTCCATACGCGCATGATGACAACAAACGTGATATAGCGTCATATCGACACTCCTCAGGAATCAATAAATACAGCTCCTGACAGACACAGCCAACTACTGCAAGAAGACAAAGACACGACTGAGGTCCCACAAAGAGTTCCCAGAGCGACCAAGTGGAAACGACTGAAAACCTGAACAAACAACACCCATTTGACATGGAATCCAAGAACATGTGTGAAAAAGCAAGAATGTCTGGTGAGTTGCAGACTTTGCAGCAGGAAACTGCGGCTCTGAAAAAGGACTTCAAGGAGCAGAAAGCAACGAGTCGGAAAGTGGATGAAATGAGACAAAATTATCCCACAATCCTGAGAGAAATCTACCGTTTAAAAGAACTCAAGCATGACCTACAAACGGAGATCTCAGCCCTGCAAAAGAAACCAGCAAACGCTGCAGCAGTGAAGAGCCTGTACAAAACACACACGTGCCGGCTGGATTTACTGACAAAAGAAGCAGAGAGCCTTCAACAAACAAAGGAAACTTTGACAGGTTCGCTTCAACAGCTCAAAGCTAAGGATTCTGAATACAACCAGATCCAAGCAGAAGCACAGCAAATCCAGGAAAGACATTCAAACCTCTCCCTGGAAGTTAAGCATCTGCAGGAGGAAATCCACAGCTTTGGTGACCTCCGGGAGAAACTCTGTGCTGTGAAAAAGGCAACCTCAATAACAAAAGCAGGAACCCTCTTTTACGAAAAGCAGATCGAAGATTTAAGGTCTAAGCTGGAAAATCTAAAGCAGCAAAAGCCAGTTCTTGAGCAGGAGATCCAAAAACTGGAACAAACACGGAGAGAAAACATCCAAACTGAGGATAAGTATGTCGAGCTGCTGAAAAAGAAGCTCCGCTTAAAGAAGCTAAACAAAACTCTTGAAGATCAGACGTCACTGATTGGAGATGAGGAAAAACAGCTTCTCGTTCAGTATGACCGAGTCAAGGCAGAGACAGCTGCACTGGAAGAGGAAACGAGGAGACTCCAAAAACTGAAGGCGACTTTGACTGACTCACTTCAAAATATGAAAAGTGCGTTCAGCGACGTCAACTCAGCAAAGGAGAACGCCAACAAAACCAATGCAGGTCTCAGCTGGGAAGTTACACGACTGCAGGAGGAAATCCACAGCTTTGGTAACGTCCAGGAGAAACTTAAGGCCATGAAAGAGGAAAACTTGAGAGGAGAAGAAGACACCGTCCTCTATGAAAAGAAAACCGACGAATTAAGGTCTCTGCTCCATGATTTATGCCAACAAAATAAAATCCTGGAGCAGGAGGCTAAAAAACTAGAAAAAACACAGAAAACAAACAAGGAAATGAAGGAAATGCATGACAACCTGCTGAATGAGAATGCCGACTATGTGAAGCTAAACAAAATAATTAGAAGTCAGATCTCAGAAATGAGAGTTCAGGAAAAGGAAACAATACAGCTTCTCAATCAGTACGAAAAAGAAAGGTCAGATGCAGCTTTCCTGAAAGATGAAGAGAAGAGACTCAGACAAGTGAAAATGGAGTTGGTGAACTTACTTCAAAATCAGAAAAATCTGAAAAGTGACTTCAACAACATCAAAGCTGAAAACGAGAAATCAAAGAAAACCAACGAAGATCTCCACCTGGAAGTCACACGACTGCAGGAGGAAATCCAAAGCTTTGGTGACGTCCAGGAGAAACTTAAGGCCATGAAAGAGGAAAACTTGAGAGGAGAAGAAGACACCGTCCTCTATGAAAAGAAAACCGAAGATTTAAGGTCTAAGCTGGAAAATTTAAAGCAGCAAAAGACAGTTCTTGAGCAGGAGATCCAAAAACTGGAACAAACACGGAGAAAAAACATCCAAACTGAGAAGAAGTATGTCGATCTGCTGAAAAAGAAGCTCCGCTTAGAGAAGCTAAACAAAACTCTTGAAAATCAGACGTCACTGATTGGAGATCAGGAAAAACAGCTTCTCATTCAGAATGACCTAGTCAAGGCAGAGGCAGCTGCACTGGAAGAGGAAACGAGGAAACTCCAAGAACGGAAGAAAATCCTGGAGCAGGAGACTAAAAAACTAAAAAAAACACAGAAAACAAACAAGGAAATGCATGACAACCTGCTGAATGAGAATGCCGACTATGTGAAGCTAAACAAAATAATTAGAAGTCAGATCTCAGAAATGAGAGTTCAGGAAAAGGAAACAATACAGCTTCTCAATCAGTACGAAAAAGAAAGGTCAGATGCAGCTTTCCTGAAAGATGAAGAGAAGAGACTCAGACAAGTGAAAATGGAGTTGGTGAACTTACTTCAAAATCAGAAAAATCTGAAAAGTGACTTCAACAACATCAAAGCTGAAAATGAGAAATCAAAGAAAACCAACGAAGATCTCCACCTGGAAGTCACACAACTGCAGGAGGAAATCCAAGACTCTGATGACCTCCAGGAGAAATCCCGTACTGTGGAAGAGGCAAATCCTAGACCAGAGGAAGACACCAAAACCAACACAGATCTCCACCTGGAAGAAAAAGAGTCTGAACCAAAAGAAAGAAAATCAGTCAGCGAGAGTCCAAAATCTTTTGCAAACTCCTCTGAATATTCCGGTCTGGATTACTATGAGGACGACATCTTTTATGACAGCAGTTCAGACAAAGAAGAAGAAGATTTGGAACCCAAAGGAAGAGCATTAAGACCAGAGGAAGACGCAGAAACCAACACAGATCTCCACCTGGAAGAAAAAGAGTCTGAACCAAAAGAAAGAATATCAGTCAGCGAGAGTCCCAAATCTTTTGCAAACTCCTCTGAATATCCTGTTGTGGATGACGATGAGGAATACATCTTTTATGACAACAGTTCAGACAAAGAAGAAGAAGATTTGGAACCCAAAGGAAGAGCATTAAGACCAGAGGAAGACGCCAAAACCAAAACAGATCTCCACCTGGAAGAAAAAGAGCCTGAACCAAAAGAAGCGTCGTCAGGTTGGCTGGTATCATTTCTTCAGGAAGAAGAAAAACGTAAAAAAGAAGAAGTGACCATTAAAGATGCCAACATATGTGGAGGTACGGTGGGCAGGAAGTCTCCAATTAAAGGATTTGGCTTTCTTCCTCCAATTAAAGGATCTGGCTTTCTTCGTCCAATTGAAGGATCTGGCTTTAATACTGCAAAAAGCAGCAAGGTCTCAATAAATGTCAAACCAAAGAAAGAAAAAGCAGCCAAGAAGAAGAAAAAGGCTTCCAAGAAAGCTGCTAATGAGGACCTCAACTTTGAAACTTTAAGTGATGAGAGGTTTTAGTTTTAACTTGTAGTAATTTACAAGTGTTTGTTAAGATTTATTTATTAACTGTTTTAGCTGGTAGGAATCTGTGTTTAGTGATGAGAGGTTTTAGTTTTAACTTGTAGTAATTTACAAGTGTTTGTTAAGATTTATTTATTAATTGACTTAGCTGGTAGGAATCTGTGTTTAGTTATGAGAGGTTTTAGTTTTTACTTGTAGTAATTTACAAGTGTTTGTTAAGATTTATTTATTAATTGACTTAGCTGGTAGGAATCTGTGTTTAGTGATGAGAGGTTTTAGTTTTTACTTGTAGTAATTTACAAGTGTTTGTTAAGATTTATTTATTAATTGACTTAGCTGGTAGGAATCTGTGTTTAGTTATGAGAGGTTTTAGTTTTTACTTTACTAAACGTTTCACACAACCACAAATAATTTCGCTTTAAAAAAGCAGTTGTGGGTAAAACAAGACAATATTTGATATATTTAAATTTACTTAACACAGAAACCATTGAAATATATAGTGTTTAAAGTAAAATGCTGGTCATTCATAGCCAGCCGGTTTTTAATGCAACCACAAGTCAGGCACAAGTCAGTGCCTCCATGTGCCGGTCCCAAGTCCGGATAAATGCAGAGGGGTTTGAAACCGCATTTGACGTAAAATGAAAGCCAAATCACACGAGCCAACCCACCAACAGAACTTTCATACTGGATCAGTGGTGGCTCAGAATAATCCTTTAACACCAGAGCATTCCCTCCGGTGTTAGAGTTCTTTGATTTAAAGTAACTCTTCAACTGTTTAAGCCACCGCTGGCCAACCATGGTTCCTAAAGAGCTTCATCCCTGCTGGTTTTCCAGCTCTCCCTGGACTGTTTGATGCAGACGTCCGAAATCCAATGTGTTCAGTCACTCAGGATGAGGATTCACTTGAGTCAGCTAATCAGCAGCGGCTTGTCAGAAAGAACTGGAAAACGCACAGGGTTGTGACTCTTCAAGACCAAGGGTGGCCAGGCCAGGTTCATCCCATTAACGTAGTTCCTATAGATTCTGAAGCAGAGAGAAGCAGCTTTCTGCTGCTACGCAACACTTTACAGTAGGGAAAAACCTCCATGATCAATGTAAACCAGCTGACCCTTCAACCAAGAAAAGCAGCTTAACAGTTTTACTAACATTGAGTGTTGCATTTACTAACGTAAAGAAAAACACAATCTAAAAGCAAAAAAAATCTGGAAAACGCTTTTTAAAAAAAATATGGTAACCACATCCCCTCAGTGAACCAGGGGTCTGACAGCTTGAGTGATTCCAGGCGCTAAGTTGTTAGGGGGCTTTTGCCCTTGGTAGGGTCTCCTACGGCAGACAGGTCTTGGGAGATGAGCCAGACAAAGAGCGGTTCAGAACCCCCATAAGGAGCAGCAATGAAGATTCCATTACGTTGCCCAGATTGGTGTCACCGGGGCCCCACACTGGAACCAGGCCTAGGCTTGGGGCACGCAGGCAAGCACCTGATGGCCAGGGCTCCTCCCATGGGTCCTGGTCGGGTTCCGGGCTAAAGGAATGAGGTGGGATCACTTTCCCGTGGGCTCACCACCTGCAGGAGAGCTCGGAAGGGTGCAATGTGGTTTGGGTGGCAGTCAAAGGCAGGTGTCTCAGTCATGGAACTTGGCTTTTAAGTGAGATACAGCCGGGGCTGTTGTGGAGGCAAAAATGTAGTCCTGGATAGGAGTTCAGTGAGGCCATGTAAAAGGACTATCGGTTGTCCTTGAAGAGATTCTGGCAAACCATCCAGTGCCTCATAAGGGGAAAGCAGTTACATGTGTGCACTGTTTTCAGTGCAGGTGGGCAGCTGTTGACTTCGACAGGGTACATTGTTGGGCGGTGGAAGGAATACTTGAAGGATTCTCAATCCTACTGATACATTTCCTATTGAGGAAGCAGATGCCTTTGGAGTGGGGCTGTCCATCACCAAATTGACATCACTGAGGTAGTCAACGAGCCCTCGGTGGCAAGGCACCAGGAGTGGATGAAGTCTGCCCCGAGTACCTCAAGCCTCTGGATGCTGTGGGAGTGTCTTGGCTGACAAGTCTCTGCAGCATTGCATGGCAGTTGGGAACTGTACCACTGGCCTGGCAGACAGAGGTGGTGGTTCCTCTTTTCAAGATGGGAGATAGAATGTCGTGTTCCAACTACCAGGGAATCACCTTTCTCAGCCTACATGGGAAAGTCTATGCCAGGGCTCTGCTTAGGAGGAGAGTTTGGCCGATAGCCAAACCTCAGATCCCAGAACAACAGTGCGATTTCAGTCCTGGTCGTGGAACAGTGAACCAACTCTACACCCTCTATAGGGTGTAGGCTGGAGGGTTCGTGGGAGTTTGCTCATCCAGTCCATGAGTTTTTTGTCAATTTGGAGAAGGTGGTCGATCACGTCCCATGTGATTTCCTGCGGAGGGTGCTCTGTCAGTATGGGGTCTGGGGAGCCTTATTGAAGGCTGTCTTGTCTCTGTGTGACCAGAGCAAGAGCTTCCCCTGGTGTTCTCAGTGCATGTTGGACTCCGGCAGAGCTGCCTTTTATCACTGGTTTTGTTCATAATCTTGATGGACAGAATTTCCAGGCGCTGCCAGGGTCCGGAGGGGTCTGGCTTTTGGAACACTGGATTCCTTCTATGCTCTTTGCAGATTATATTGTGCTGTTGCAGCGACTGGTCCATGGAGCCTTAATGAGGGGTGTCCGGTCTCTGTATGACCAGAGCAGGAGCTTGGTTCGCATAGCCAGCAGTAAGTCAGACATGTTCCCAGTGCATGTTGGACTTAGACAGGGCTGCCCTTTGTCACCGGTTCTGTTCATAGTCCTTATGGACAGAATTTCTAGGTGCAGCCAGGGGCCGGAGGGGATCTGATTTGGGGATCACAGGATTTCCTTTTTGCTCTTTGCATACGATGTTGTCCTGTTGGCTTCATCGAGCCAGGACCTTCAGCATGCATTGGAATGGTTTGCAGCCGAGTGTAAAGTAATTCACTTATATAGATATAGATAGCTATACTGTATATATATATATATATATATGTAAATGTAAAACATTTAAAGTATGTACATGTAACATGTAAAATGTTACATGTACACATGCTCCCACACGTCGTGGACATATCCGTCATGCTACATATATACATACATACATACATACATACATATATACATAGATGTGTGTGTGTGTGTCTGTGTGTGTGTATGTAAGTATGTTTTGTAGTTACATTTTATTCATTTTTTAATGATTTTGGTCTGTCTCTTTTGAAAATTTCCTTAATGAAAACAAAATCCGTATGTTAATTTAATTTAACTCACAAATATTTAAACAAGTAAATGATTTTCTTCATGTCATGGAACTTAAAAAAAAACAAACAATAAAAAAAAACTTTTTTAAAGTCAGATGTGAGCTGATATTTTTGTCAACTATTCAAAAACTTGATAAGTAAAAGCAAACTTTATTCAGACTCAGTGAAAATTTGATCCTTGCATCAATGACCCACTTGGAACGGAGAGAAACCGGGCCGTTTGTCAAAGTTTCCTCACACGATCCTCCTTTAGAATAATTTATGACCTAGTAGCAAAGTTCACACGCAGCACGTGTTGAAAATGGCCTTCTGCCAAAAGTAAACCGAAGATGATCCACCTCAAAGCCTCAGACAGCAGTAAGATTCAAGTTGCACTTCTTAATATGATGGGTGTCTGCTGTCAGAGTCGTGGCGCCACATGGTGGTGTAATCGTCCTGGTTCCAAACACCTCAACAGACCTTTGACACTAAAGTCTTTTTCACCTCAATGTTTTGTGCCAGAGATCAAAACAGGGCACCACGTGCAACCGGATGTATTTCTGGGGGCCAGAGGAGCACTCCAGACAGCCGTAGACCGTCTCCCTCTTCTGGTTGCCCATGCCGCACAGCGCGCAGGGCCCTTTGGGGATGTTGTGTTTAAGAAGGTTTACTCGTGTGTGGGAGCTTTCCCTCAGGTAGGCCGTGGACACATCTGTCATGCTAGCGGCCTTTTCATAGTAGTCAGTCACCATGTCGTCCATGTAGGTGTCAGAGTGCGTGAGCTCCTCAAACGTGCGGTCGTCTAAACAGAGAAATTCAAGGTTGGTTGACGAAAAAATGTCAAAATAAAGCGAGAAAATGGTACAATTTGTTGTTGGACTCATTTTTACCTGCCCTGAAAGGGTTTCCATAAATGATTCCAGACAGGAACCGGCGCAGACGGCCCATAGAGAAGCGGCCAATGAAGCCACCCAGCTGCTCACGGATCTGCTCACGCTCAAACCCCCCCTGGGACTCCGGAGCTACACAAATATCTGACAGACACAACAAATAACACGTCTAAGAACAGTTTGAGAAACACATGAGGAAAATTTCATGAAAATATGAATCTTTGAATAATTAGTCTTAATTGTTGCTATATCTTTGCTGGCTGCAAGTTTAGCTAGAGCTAAAAGCTAAACTTTATTGATAAAACTTTGCTAGTTTTAGGGGTTGATTTTAAAATACAATTACCGGCACTGAAAAAAAAAACAATTTTGTTGAGCATTGATAGGTTAATATTTTCTTTTGATGGATCCTTTCAAGAAGAACCTGTTTTGAAACACTCAGAGGGAACAACAGAGGAAGTTTGACCATTAGCTTTTAGCTTAGCCAGTTAGCAGTGTTGCTAACAAAGCCAAATTCCTGCCTCTTGCATTTAAAAATACAAGAAACTCTAAGTTCACTGTTGCTTGTTAGGTTTATATGAACCAGTTCCCTCTTTAATAAGTATTAATAAAATTATCAAACGTTTGATTGGATTTTAATTTTATATTCATGCAATTAACGGAAAAGTTCATTTTAGCTAGCACAAGGTATCTGTAAAATAAATTTTTAACGAACACAAGACAATCTTTACTAGGTTAAACACTGAGATTTTTACAGCTGAGGGATGTTTTTGAGATATATATTTTCAGATTTGATAGTATTTACAATAATCTTAAGTGGTACAGCTCTTGAAAATTGAACTTTTTAAGATCTTTCTTTGGTCTTTGTTTTATAGTTATTTAGCTAAAATAACTAAACTTATGGGTTCTAGTTAGAATTATTTTTATGTTTGGATTATTTCCTTCTGTCTGCAGTCCAGTAGTCCAATGCTGATCTTGGGGCAGCCGTCACAAGACTGTATTGATAGTTGTGTAAAAAATGCGAACAGATTAGGGATCTAGTTCGCCTTTAAACCCAGCACGGGTCAGATTTTGTGAATTCTGATTGGTTGTTAAAAAAAAACATGAAAAGGATGACATATGACTTGATGGTTTCTGTATAGTAAAGACTGAGAATGAGTTAAAGGACTAGCAGGAAACTCAGTAAGTACCTTATAACTTTGTATCAGTGTACTCAGTAAATAGCAATGGGAATACAATTCTTTTGTAATAAACTGAACTGAGCTATACTCAAAAAAGTGACGGATGAGAGTTGTTCTTACCAAGACGTCCATCCAGACGAAAGAACAGCTCACAAATGCTGAAGGCGATGGTGGTATGAGCTGGAATGATGATAGCTTTGTCTCGACCTTTAGGGATTCTACCATCGTCAATCTGAAACCAAAAGACAATTGGGACAACAGTTATATACATCTATCCATGAAATGTCTTCAGATGTTTAAAACTTTATTTAGTCTTTGGTTTTTTATCAAAAATGTTAATAATGTAGCGTCCCTTCCCACACTGAGGCACCGAGACTTAATCGTCCAGAAGGTTCTTTATTTTTGGGTTACTGTAGGCCGTAACCCACGCCGTACAGATCAGAAAAAGAACTTAACAACCCCGCTTCAACAACGTCTTGTATCCCTCTTTGGGCACAGCCCTCCCCCTTCGACCTTTTCCCCAATAGCAGAACCCGATTCATCAAAACCCCCAAAACAGTTGAGTGGCAGAACAGGGGGCCAATCAGCATCTCAGTCTGGTGAGTTCACTGAACTTCCGAACTCAAACAGCGCTCAAACAGCCGTGCAGCCGACTCAGTCCGCTACAATAAAAATGTGCGTAACTACACATGAACGCGATAGTTTTTGAAGCTCCAAACATGCATTAACGTCACAAGTGGTCGCTTGAAAGTATGTTGCTGACGGGGGTGTGAACGTAGCCTAAAGTGTTGCATATCGGTAGAAAGCTGCTTTTCTTAGCTTCAGAATCCGTTGGAATTCTGTTTATTGTTTGAATGGTTACAGAGGCACAAAAAGAATCAACAAGACTGGAGCTAAAGCTCAGCGTTAAAGGCTTTAAAGAATCAGAGAAAAATGAACTAAAACCTTGTTTTGTAGTAGTTTATGCTTGAGAAAAATGCACAGACGAAGAACTTTTTTTTCCCTTACCCTCATGGTTGTCCCTCTCATGCCAGCATGGACAGTCAGAGAACACTGACGTGTGGTACGAATGCTCTCCACAACAACACAAAGAACACTACGTCCACTTTAGGGTTAAAGCTTTTTAATGTAACTTGTCTTTTTTTTAAAACCAGTTAAATATTTGACATAAAAGTGTTTAGAGCATTGTTACAGAGGTCAAAGGAATGGGGGGGTGAACCTGTCTGTGGTCATACCACACGCCGCACGCGGCATCAAATTGGGTCTACATGCAGTCATCCCAGATGAAAGCCTTTTCTGAAGATGACACACAAGAAGGACAGTTTACTGAAGACCAGCAGACATGGAATACTGGAAAGGAAACTTGCCCTCTTCATGTTGTGTGAAACCTGGTTCTTATGGATTTTTATTAGTTCAAAGACTGTGTTTTAGACCCAACATTTCTCTGGTGCCGAAACCCGGGACCCAATACCTGGACTCACGTTCGACGCGGGACCAAGGAGGCCAAGAATCTGTCGACAGCGCGGTCGCCTTCAGGCTGCGGGCCGCATCCCTGCCCCTGTGCCGGACAGCAGTTCCAGTGACGGGTCCCCCATTCGAACTAGACGAGCCAGGTCTCCACAACTGAAGGTAATAAATCGTTTTTGCTCTCTTAAAATTTACATAAATAATTTTAAACAATAAATTAAAACGAAAAGCAAAAATTACATGGAAATTAACTAAATTAATTAACATAAGGATCCATTAAAATAAAGTAAATCAGGGATTTACAGTGACCAGGGGTCACACGGAAACTGGGTTTCCAAGCAAAAAGGTCACGTCAGGGACTGACCATAAAGTAAATTAGGGATTTACAGTGACCAGGGGTCACACGGAAACTGGGTTTCCAAGAAAAAGGTCACGTCAGGGACTGGCCATAATGTAAATCTGGGATTTACAATAAAATAATAATAATAATAATAATAAAATATAACAGCAATATAGACAAACAAAAGGAGTGAATGTGAGTGAATGATAATAAAGATTAAGAGTAAAAGGAACACCACACGAAAATACACCGTAAAAAGTTAACAAAAAAGAAATCAGAAATAACAAACAAAAATAAGAAATAAAAGTAGACTAAATAAAATAATTTTAAGAGCTTAAATAGACAAACAACGTCATAATGGGCCAACAACAAATAAAAGAGTTAAAAGAACACCCAGATGTAAGATTTATGTCTGCCTGTAAGCCAGGCAGCTGTGATTTTCTGGAAGAATGGGTGAAAAAATATGATTGTAAACCCCAACTAAAAGACAGAGAAGAAATAGTACGCGTCTATAAATCTCTGAGAGAAAAGAAAAATGACAAATTAAAGAAAGGAAAAAATCCAGGCTCCCTGGATCAACAACTACTGGCAATGATTGACCTGTTGGAGCAAAGCAAGAAAAGAGTTGGAAACAGTTAAGAATCTGAGGAAGAAAATTAAAGAAAAAAAAATGGGGAAGTATACGAAAAATGCAGACGAAAATGGATGAAGCATAAGAAGCAGGAAGAGTTGGCATGTGTCAGAAATTGATTGAAAGAGTCAGAGGAGCACATAAAAGATATTCAGAACAGCAAAAGAGAGAATACAGAAAAAAAAAAAAAAGGCTGCATGAGAAGCAGAGGTTGCAGAGCTCGTGTCCGAGCATTCCGGCTGGGAACGCGCAGACAGTGGGTGTGTCTACAAGAGAAGGAAGACAAAGAGGAAGTGGAGCAGCACACAGCTGGAAGCCAACTGAGAGAGAAGAGGAAAAAGCAGAAGGCGGAATTCAAGAGGAGGAGCTCCCAGTGAGCAGACGCAGAGGCTGCAAACAAGAAGCAGAACGCATGCAGCTGTGAAAGACGAGGGGGGAGCAGGCTCACTATACCCATCAATGGCCGATCTCCTCTCAACACCCTTGTCACCACCACTGACCTCTTCCCCTGGCAGCATCCCAAGCTCCATGAGTTCAACCCCGATCAGGAGACTCAACCTAGATGAAGCAGAGGTCTACCCTATGTTTGCAGTAGCAAACCCAGCACACGGAGTGGACGGCAACCAACCTCCAACCATCCTCATTCACAGACCCTGGACCCAAGGAGAATGTGCAGAGGCCTGCAAAGGCCTGGGTGATGTGGAAAATGATCCCATCACATGGACACAAAGTTTTCTGGATATGCTGAACGGCTATCACCTGAATGGCCCTGAAGCAGAGACAGCCCTCAAATTATCTCTGGGCCACCGCTGGGGCAGAGTCAGAGGCGACTGGAATGCCAAAGATGGAAATGGGACCCCACACCCTGCTGGATCTCAAACCCTGAGACAGCAGATTGACCCCCTGCTGGACAGAGTCTACAACACCTTCAAAAAGGCCCCTGATTATGGAAAAATCAGACAATGCAGACAGAAGCCAAATGAACCTGCCAGAGAGTATGTGGACCGTCTGGAAACAGTGTTCAAGCAGAACAGTGGCCTCCAATATGACCCAGCTCCGGAGGGCCCCTTCCAGACTCAGCTAAAACACCACAACCTGGATGGACTGCAAGAACCCTTGAGTGGCTTCATCAAAAAACACAATGTCACCTGGAGAACCATGTACAGTTGAAGGAATGGTGGACTGGGCCACACATGCTGAGGAACTCCAGAGGAAAAAGAAAGCTGCCGCCACCAAAGTCCTTTCCCTCACTTCTGATTTTGTGGGACTGCACCTGACCACCAACACCTTGCCAAAACCGGCAACAAAGCCTCCCTATCTAAGATACAATGGTGCAAAGACAAAGTCATATTCCTAGGCCGCGAAGTCTCAAGCCAAGGCCGCCACCTCACAGCTGAAAGAAAATCCACCATCCTGAACTCCCCAAAGCCAAGAACAAAAAGACAAATGATGGCTTTCCTAGGCCTCACAAACTACTGTAGAGCCTGGATAGCCAATTACGCCCAACAGACTCAGCCACTGCTAGACCTCATCTTCACAGAAGAAATGGCCCTGAGCCACCCACTCACCTGGACTGAAACAGCAGAGAAAGCCTTCACAGAGATAAAACATCTCATCACCTCTTCAGGAGTCCTGGGACTTCCAGACTACTCCAAACCATTCACCCAGACAGTAGCCTGCAAGTCCGGCTTCAGGACATTCGTCCTCCTCCAACCACATGGCACAAAACAGAAACCAGTAGCATACTACTCAAAGAGATTGGACCCAGTGGCTTCAGCCTTGCCACCCTGTGTCCAAGCAGTTTGTGCTGCAGCCATGGCAGTGCAGGCATCTGCAGAACTCATCCTATTCCATCCACTGACCCTCCTTGTGACCCATGCAGTGGACATGCTACTCACTCAAACAAAAATGGCTTTTCTCTCACCTGCCAGACATCTGAGCATCACTGCTACACTGATGTCTCAACCACACCTAACAATTCAGAGGTGCAACACTCTTAACCCAGCTACTCTACTCCCCACCTCCGAAGATGGAGACCCACACAGTTGTCATGAAAGAACTGAAGTATGCTGTAAACCCCGTCCAGACCTACAAGACACGCCACTTCCAACAGGACAGATCGTGTTCGTAGACGGATCATCCTCAAAGGCCCTGGATGGCTCCAATCACACTGGCTACGCAGTGGTAGACCACAACACCACCCTCAAGTCAGGAAAACTTCCAGGCAACTGGTCAGTCCAAGCAGCAGAGCTGGTAGCTCTGACTGAAGCCTGTAAACTTTTCAAAGACCAAGACGTTACCTATCTACACTGACAGCCAATATGCACATTCCACACTGCACATCTTTGCAGCCCAGTGGGCCAGAAGAGGAATGAGGACCTCTTCCGGAAAGACTGTGCAACATGCGGAGATCCTCCAGGACCTCCTACACGCTGTACTACTCCCACACAAGATTGCTGTGTGCAAATGCCAAGCACACACCAAAGCACAAGACCCTATCTCAGTGGGAAACGCCAAAGCTGATGCAGCTGCTAAAATAGCTGCAAGAGGAACCCAAGTCCTCCTCCAACAGGATGACACAACCCCACCAGAAAAGACTCATAGACCCATCCCCCTACAAGTCCTCCTGGACAAGCAGGACAACACCCCAGACACAGAAAAACAGCAATGGCTCACGGACAATGCTATAAAAGAGCCAGATGGACTTTACACTGTTGACTCGAAACCCTGTCTGCCCCGTAGTCTATTTTCAACTATAACTACACTGAGCCATGGGTTAACCCATGTCTCAACAGGGGGGATGATGAAAATGGTGGGGGACACTTTCCACCCTAGCAAAGGACTTCAAACCTACTTAAAAAACTTTTGTAGGAGCTGCCTGACATGCAGCAGACACAATGTCCAAGGCAACATCAGACCAAAAAGAGGGAAATGTCCTACAGGGACATACCCGTTTGAAATAGTTCACATGGACTTCATTGAACTAACAAAAAGCTACAAATACTGTCTAGTAATAGTAGACTCTCTAACCAAATGGGTAGAACTAGTACCATCAAAACATCCAGATGCACTAACAGTAGCTAAAGCATTCTGTAAACACAGTTGGAGATGTTCATCTCACCTCTGAGCTTTGCTCTGGTTGTCATGGTTACCATCTCTCCTTTTTTTAGAGGGAGGGGCTCACTCCTGTGTGTCCTCACACTGATCCATGCTGCTGGATTCACTGGATCCACATCAGCTCACACACACCTTCATCTGCAGAGGAAACCCTCATCATCATCAGAGGAAGCTGCTGAACATCAGCTGCTGCACTTCTGCTCTCCCTCCACCAGATGGAGACATGGAGCTGCAGCAGCAAACACTCCATGATGGAGCAACATTTCAGTCATTCAGTCACTTTGACAAAGAAACAACAAACTTCCTGTTTCTACAATTCAGGAAACATGAAAACCATCCAGAAAAACAGACAGAAATCAAAGAATGAGATGAAAAGAAAGAAAGAAAGAAAGAAAGAAATTGTTCCTCTCAAAGCTCCAACAGAGACTTTGATTCAAACTGTTGAACAAGTTACTTCGAAACTGGAATGCATTACAGATTACTTGTTGTTCAAAAGTAATCCATTACTGATCAATGTTACTCAATAAAAACTGTAATGTGTTACATGAGTCCTGAGTTACTTTGAAGTTTCTTTCTTTAGAACAGCTGCAGAACAAAAACATCTGAAGAGACACATTTACCACAAAGATTTTCTCATTTCTATGAAGGATGATTTGATTTTATGATGATTTCTAATCATAAAGTCTGTTTCTAGTAAAGTCAAACCACTGTAAACACATCTGGAGGATCAAACTTCAGCTTTAGTGACTTTAGTCCATAAAAAGAAACTTTAAAAAGAGTAATAACAGAACTGCAGGTCTGTGAGCCTCAGAATAGAAAGTTGTTTAATTAAAGCAGGTTCTGTAACAGAGTATTAGGAACACCTTCAAAATAAAATGATACATTTATGAGAATAAACTCATACAATTATGAGAAAATGTTATTTAACAAGGAAAAAAGCTTCTGTTTCTAAAATCTAGTTGTTAGTTTCAGCCTCCATCTAGATAACATGCAGACTAAACCCATCAATGCACAGATGTTTGAATGATATGAATCCATGTGCTATAAACCTCTGCAGCTCTACTGCAGACGACATAAACGCTGCACCCGCTGGAGATCCACTCCTTTTGGGTCAAGAATCTGCTCATGAAGAGGTCCAGTTTCCTGTCAATTCTTTTCTAAATCTTCTAATAAAACAATGTTGATTCACTGAAATATTTAGGATTTCCTTATTAGTGAAACCAAAGCTGAATAAAGAACAATAAACTCTCCATCTCTCACACTGAAACACAAAACTGGTTCCTTTTTGTTGAATAAACGTTTCTTAGTAAACAGACGATTACTTCATAAATGTAAGACTTTAATGTAATTCATTCTCAACTTATAACTTATCAAATTTGAACTTTATTATGATAAAAATATTGACTCTTTTACCCATAATCCTACGAGTTCATTCTCATCAAATAACTTTATTCTCATAAATGTTTTTACTGTTTTATTTTTACAGAGGCTCCAAAACTCCGTCATAAAGTTTAAACAACGAAACGTAACTAGAAAAACTAGACAGACAACTGTGTGACAAAAACACGACTAAACACAACGACTAAAGTTTTAGTTTTTATGAAGACTAACAGCAAAATGTAACTTAATCATTTAAGATGTGAAAAAATAAAGTTTATAGTTTGTGAACAAAAACAGAAAAATATTTGTCTTTATGTTTTCATCCACTAAAGCCTCATAATCTCTGTGATACAAACAATCCAAGAACTCCTGAACGTGGAATGAGGAAATATTTCACTGCTGTGTTCCAGCACACAGTTACCTGGAACTGTAATCTATTACTTTCAGAATGAGATACTTTTCCCTCACAGATTTGATTCCCACTTTGATGCTGAAGACCACAGTTTGATTCCAGGAAATGTTTCCAACAACACAACAAACACAAGAAGAATCCTCCATGTTGTTGATGAAGAATCCAACAATGATGAAGCTTTGGAAACAGCAGAGTGATGAGAGTTTGCAGAGAAAGAAGAAGATCTTCTCCAAACAAACAGTCAAGTTAGTGAAGACAAAGTTCCAGAAACAAACTCACTTCAGTTTCTTCAAAGAGCTGAAGAACAAGAAGAGTCTCCACTCACCGTGTCAACGCAGCTGCAGCACAGATCACTGACTCGGAACCAGGAAGAGTCCACCTGGGATGGAGGCGGGGCAGCACAGGAGGAAATGATGATGTCAGATTCTCCTCCTGACACAGACTGCGGCCCTTGTGTGCATGTGCGTGTGTGTGTGTGTGTGTGTGTGTGTGTGTGTGTGTACAAGCATCAACACATAATTTATGTATCACTCTCATCATATTGTATTCTAGTTTGATGTCGGCATAAAGGATCTGGATCAAGTAAAATAAAGACCCAGATCAGAAAACGGTGAGTTTGTGTCTGTTTCTGGTTCAGCGTCTTCTTCATTGTGTCTCTGCTGGACGTTCATCTTGCTGCTGCACAGAAACACAGACATGAATTACAGACGAGTCTTTTCCTGTTCCTGACCAAAGCAATCAGAAGCAGCTGCAGACAAACGGAATCCCAACGAGTGCAGATTACTCCACAAAAACTAGGAAACGATCACATTAAAGTCTGAATGTGATCTAGTCAGAGCGAGCAGTTTGAGGAGGAGCAAACTGGAAGAATGTGGATCTTCCAGATCTGTCAGAGATACCAGGAAACAAACTGAAAGCTGTCAGAGTGAAAGACTCCAGCAGTGAAGAAACCTCTCAGGATGACTGGAATCTGGAACAGAACTTCCAGAACCGGATGGAGAATCCAAAGCTGCTCTACTGTTCCACCACTGTTGTTCCTAAATGTGAGGTTCAAGGGTCAGCCAAACGAACCCACTAGAAGTATCAGATCAATGTTCCCCAGTAAGGAACAGGAACTGGGACTTTATATTCACAGCTCTGAACAGCAGCAGAGACAACAGAGATAGAGAACACGGTCCGTTCAGACTCAATGTCCACAGACTCCATCCAGACCCGTTTGGAGTTCTGGATGTGGGAGTTAAAGAGCTCTGATGGAGAGATCAGCCAGACGTTCCCTGCAGACCCTCACAGTATGTTTGGATCTGCAAGTCTTTCCAGACGTCTCTCCTGTCAGCTGATCCGACTGACCCCAACCTGGTTACCAGCTCTGCCCGTCTCTTTACTCCAGTGTCCGAGACACACGGCTGAAGGCCACCGTGAACGAGTGTAAAGCTGTTCATCCATCCCTGATGTCCAGGTGTCACCGGCACCGAGAGACTACATGGTCTTCAAAGATTCAACAACAAAACTCTGATCAAGATCACACTAAGAATATGTTAGAAATCAGTTCAGAAATTGTGTTTCCAAAACAAATGTTTACGTCTGTTGACATTTTCTGGAAAACGTGTTTTAATTTGCATGAATTCAAACTGAATCAACATGAAAACCAAACACAAATACAGTTTTTGGAGCCGATTCAAGGCTGAGTTTAAAAAAGTCAAAACAAACAGTTTGAGGAAGAAATTTGATCAGAAAAACAAACGTCAAACTGAAAGAATGTGGATCTTCCAGATGATCTTTGGGACTTTTTCTCTGCTTTTGTTTGGAAGAATGTTCTGCAGCAGAACCACATTCATGAAGGACGTCTTTGTTCCTCAGTAACAGGGTGTGTTTGAACGGCTGCAGATTCTTCAGAAGCTGCAGGGATGAAGGAGTGCTGCCCCCTGGTGGACAGGAACTCAGCAGTGAAGCTTCAGGATGGAGTGGGTTCCAACAGATCAGATCAACGTTCTGCTCTCTGCTAAAGAGGCCGTTTCATCAGCTGGGAGTCTGTTGGAGGTTCTAGGATCACAGCACGGATTCTGCAGCAGCTGCAGCTTCTCCTCCTTTCTCCATCCATGGAATCCCAGTTTCCATCAAACCCTGGAGAAGATCTGTGAAGAAGAAGAAGAAGATCCTCCTGAGATGTGAGCAAACCTGGAGGACGACTAGAAGAAGCGTCTGATCTGTGAGAGTTTGAGCTCCAAGACTGAGTTTGTTTGTGAAGGAGACACATGTCTTCTGTCCTCTCAGAGTCCCACGTTTTCACACTCCTGAACTTCTTCATGAACCACGTCTGACATTAGAAAAGCCTCTGGAAGAACAGAGAAGTTCACAGATTTACTGGAGGAAGAAGAAGAAGCTGAGATGGAGAAACAGGGAGGAGAGAAAAGCAAAAGCAACTCTGGAGCTTTGAGTTCTGATTGGACAGAAAAACATGGACATTTTCAAGGCTTTAGTCCAACAAAGAACAGTGACCTCTGGTGGAGACATTTACCATCACAGTTTTGGATTCTTCCACTATTGGAACCATTTTGCTGGTTTGGATTTGAAGGAAATGGAAATCTTCCCGGAAACAACCCGGGTTTTGTTGAGGAGTAGAATCCATGTTAAGAACATGTGGAGGAAACAGTTCTTTGTCACAAATCCATCACTTCTCTCACTTCTGTTTACAAAGTTTAACTTTTAAATGTATTTCAATGTTTGAATGGATTTCAAAGTAAAATAAATGAATGAATTATCAGAAAGGATGAGAAATAAAGCAGAAAACTGTTCTCTCAAACTCCTCAAATTTCAAATTCTCTATTTAAACTCAATTTCATCCATTAACAATAATAAAAAGTGAAAAAGAATCAAACCCTAAAAATTAAAAAATAACATCTAATAAGTGTAGAAAGTAAAGACATAAAAAGATCATATTCTCATCAATTCATCCAAAAACATGAAAGGATGTGACGTCACTTTTACTCCCATTGGTTCATGTCATCATTTTCATGAGATTCTTTCAGATTTCAGGACAAATGACAGTTTTTTAAGCTCCGTTTAAAGCCCCCTGCTGGTGAAAAGAGCACATTACAAGTGTGGAAACTGCAGCTGAAGCTCCGTTTGCTTTGTTTGGTTTTGACAGATTTATTATAATATATTAACAGAGGCGGACTTACCATTAGGCAAAGGTAGGCGATCGCCTGGGGCTCCAACAATCTGTGGCCCTGAGCTAAACATTCAATAAAAGAGTCTGAAATAAATATTATGCCCATCATTATTTAACTGCCAATAAAAAACACCCCAAATCACTGAAATGACATAAGACTTGTCACGTGAAAGTGTTTTGTCCTCCCCCGTCCCTCTGCAGCAATGGTATATTCCAGTGAACAGCAACAAGTTCAGAGCACAGGCAGGGTTGCCAGATTGGACGGTTTCCAGCTCATTTGGCTGTTTTTTTATTTCTGACTTCATTTACATCTAAAAAGCTTTGGGGGGGGGTTGGACATATTTGGGTCTGGTTTTGGGATCGTTTGGCATCTTGTAGTTCCTTTTTGAAACATTTCAACCAGGACGGTGCGGTCGGGGTTCCATAAATACAATTTCTATGTTTGATTCTAATCCTTTTTTCCTGACAAATCGCTGTATTTTGGGTATTTTACACAATCACATGTGAAGTAGGTTTGATTTTCCCTATCTTGACATTATTATTACATATCCTCCTTTTCTATTGATTGGTAATGTATTTCACATTTGTCTGTGGTTTATTTAGTGTTCAGATCTGACCTGAAGCTGCTCTGAAAAGACAGAACGAGAAAGCAGGAAAACAACTGAGCTTTTTGTGAGATTATTCTCAAAATAAAAGCTCGTTTGTTTGATAATACATGGATACCTTTATGGGAGAATTTTGACTGTTGCAGAAAATTCCCAAGAACAAATACTTTTTGGATGAATCTCAGGTGATATTTGGTTTGGTTCTTAATATTTTATTAATACTCTGATGAAAAGACATTCACAAGAACAGTTTTATTTCATCAAATCACTCTTTATTATGGTTGAAAAATGTGTCAAAGTTGGACTTTCAATCAAATCAGGAAGTAATAAATAACGGTTCATTCTGAATCCATCACTGATGAATCTTTTCAGCCTTTTTTTTCTTGGTCTGGTGATTTTTCCATGACGTCTGGCCTGGAACCCCAGAACTATCTAGAAACACTGGAGAGTTTAGATGATGATCTGAAGAGGTTTTTGAAAAAGGGATCGAATGAAGCAGAGTTTTCTGAGTGGCTGTAAAAAGAGGAAAAGAGAAAGCAGGAAATGTGTTGTCATACTTCCTAAAGTGCTGGAAGACAGACAACATAGGAAAAAGAAAAACAGATCAAATGAACTGAAAAGGAAGATAAAGAAAGTCAAGAATGAGAAAGAGGACAGACAAGGAGAGGAAATGGAAAGAAAGGAACAGGAAAATAGGTCTTTCTTTTTTGATGCCCCTCCATGTGGATAGACTACTGTTTTGTTCCTTCACTCAAGTATTTCGATTTCTTTTGTCTTCCTTAGTAAAGCCTGACGTATGAAAGAAAAGACAGATGATTGTCATTGTTTCTATAGGACGTGAGGGATTCATAAATGAACACTTTCAATCCATTGAAGGATTTTTTCAGAGTCAAAATAATGTTAATAAAACACGTTTCTTGAACATTTCAATGTGATTTCAGTTTGGAAATGCTTCTCAAAACACTTGGATTGTTGACATTCATGCTATCTTAAAGTGGGCGAGTAAGGAAGTTATGTGACGTCTTACCCGTGGTAAGGACTTCAAAACCAGAATTCAACCGCTGTAGAGGCCCCATGCTGTTGTTCTCCTGGGCCCCAAACTGCTAAGTCCTCCAGTGTTTGTAAAGATCTAAAAATGGACTCACTCAGGTGTTCTGGAGTCATTTGTCACGTTCAGATGAAAAGCTCTGAAGTGGATCTGGATCTACCTGACATGCTGCTCTTCCATTTCACGGACAGGATTTGGTTGATCTTTTTTGCCAAATCTTTTAATTTGGTGCAGTGTGTTTTTGGAGCCACGCATGAACGAGGACATACGTTAGACCTGGTTCTCTAGCCCAACAGTGACTTTTAGATTTGAGAAATCAAATCAAGTCTGTTCAAAGTCACTAATAGAACTCCACTGAACTTCCAGAACAATCCATTTCAATGTTCCACTATGATGTGTTCAGTTACGTTAAGGTCTCCATTCTGAACTGAACACTAACTGTGTCTAACACCAAACAATCATTTAGAAATGATAAAGTGGACTTGAATGTAGCCTCCAGGGGGCCCAACCATTGTGCTGGTCCAAGTCCAGATAAGCTAAGTTTGGAAGTTTGACCCTCCATTTAGAGACTTCAAATATATATTTTTGAAAACAAAGGACAAAAAAATGTAATAGTTTTTTTTAAACAAAAACCGTTCCTGTTGATTGACATCTTTCACTTACACTTATGGTTGTTTATTCCTTCCATTTTATTAGTGATATAAACATAGTTGAACACATGGAAACAAAGACATGTCTGAGATTTGAAAATGACAAGATAAGAAAAAACATTCCCAAAATCAAATGAGTTTGACTTTATTTCTATGACTTTAGAAATATTCATTGGAACAAAGTTAAATAAGTTTGGGAAACTTGAATAAACCAAATAGTTTGAAAGCAACACCAACCGATTGTGACTCCATATGGAGCAGGTGATTGAACATCTGTGACAGTGTTACTGTGTTTCCATCCTTTACTGAGCAGAATGTTGTCCTCTAAGCTGCAGCTCAGAGTTCATGTGTTCAGTCATTTGGCATAGAGACGCAGCACACGTGTTGAGCTGCTGGGAGCATTTCAACTGCAGGATTTCTGCTTCCTCTGGTGAACATCCACTCCAGACAGCTGAGCGCTACGCTGCCACCAAGTGGACAGTTTGGGAACAGCAATAACTCTACGAGTTGGAACAGAATCATAGAAATCAGCAATAAAAGTCAATAAAATGACATTAAAAACGTAAGGGATGTCAGGTTTATCCATAAAAGATGTTTCCAAACCTCTACACCTTCACCTGGAACTCATGCATGTCTGTTTTTGTGGTTGATGCCAAAAACTCAAAGACCTTCTTCTTCTGAACATCTCTGACCCACTCAGAGGTGTTGCTCTGTGACCCATCCTGGCTGTTCTTGGCTGTATGGTCCTCCATCTCTCTGCAAAAGTGGCAAAAGTCACTCAGATCATCTGGTTGAGGAATGATATGGAGTCATTGTAGAGGTCAGAACAGCAAAAGGTCAATTCCTAGAAGATTTGCTGTTTTTGAGAAGACATTTGATAAGACAAAGCCTTCAGCTGTGCTTGAGTGTGACATTGATCGATTCTGAACTTCCTTTTAACAACTGGATGGTCTTTCTTCCTGAGGTGTGAGATGTGAACAGAAACATGTTGTAAAGGTGTCCTCCTACCAGTCTCATTCAGCAGGAGCACAGCCACCTCCCTTCTGGAAGCCTCCACTGCTTTGGCAGAATTGTCAAAGACAGGCGACTCCTCTGCCAGGATTTTCTCTGCAAATGAATCACATTTTAAGGTCAAATCATTCATTTCATATGTCACTCAAAACAAGTTTCACTTTTACTGAAGTGGTTCAATCACACATGAAGTCTCAGAAATGTCTAAAATGCTTCTTTTTGAAAGTGATTTGCAATGTGATCAGTTCTGAAATAGAGAAACATGAACTTACCTTCAAGACAGAAAGTCCACAGGAAGTGACATCTTTATGTAAGCTGGGTTTTATAGTGTCGGCCTTCCAGCGGGACACATTACAGCCTTTGAGACGCATGAAGGACCTGAGAGTTAGACAGAAGAAAATGATGATGACAGATATGGGGTAAGGAAACTGTTAATAAGAAACACATTCATAAAGAAGAAGTTGTATTCAGGAATACAAATGGATATTTTGGGAACAACTTTGCAGAAAAATATGAACACAGTCTTTAGTTAGGGCTTCTGACTGAAGTGATTTACATTTTATTTGGTACTTAACTATAGAAAAAAGAAATAAATAAAAGGGCTCAATCTTGTTTTTTGTGTCTCTGCAGTCCTTCCCCAGCATTGGGGGATAAAGAAGATCTCTGCAACCAGCAGATGAACTTCAGAGTGGAACAGAATGATCCAGAACCTACACAGACTAAAGAGGAATTGGAGGAACTAGAGCTTCTGCAGATGAAAGTGGAGCAGGAGGAACCAGAACCTCCACAAATAAAAGAAGAACAGCAGCTTGACCTGAAGCAGGAGACTGATAATTGATGGAAATTCCTACTTATGAGGACATTGATCACAGTGAAGAAGATCTAAGCAACCAGCAGAGCTTTAATGTAACTGATAGTCAGGATGAAGAAGGAAACCAGCATGAAGAATCAACATCAACTACAGATGGAGAGACAGACCCACAGAACAGAGATCAGAGGAAGAGAAGAGACCGAAATCATGTCCAAAGTGTGGTCAGCTCTCATGTGTCAGACAGTCAGTGTCACTCTGATGTTAGAAAAAGGTTGAAGAAGGAACGCAAACGGTCTCCAAACGAAAGGAGATTTTCCTCTGTAAAGTCTGGTCAAAGAAAAGAATTGTTAGTAATCTCTTTGTCAACACAAAAAATGAGTCTGACAGGCTTCACGCAACGTGTCCAGAATGCGGTAAAAGTTTTCCTTACTGGTCCAAGTTCAGATTGTACAAGAGAACTCACTCAGGAGAGAAGCCTTTTTCAGGTAAATATGTGATCAAAGTTTGAATTGAATATCCAATCTCAAAAAACACATGAGAACTCACACAGGAGAGAAAGCATTTTCCTGTGAAGAATGTAGTAGAGGTTTTAGTCAGAACATCTGAACATGATCCTGATTGGATTTTCCATCAGGACTTGGATCATTTCCACTCTACTAAACATACCTAAAGGAGCTTCAATCACCATGATGTTACTGTGGTTGATCAAATTCCCCTGAACTGAACCCAATAACAACATCTATGAACTGTTGTGAAGAGGAAAATGAGACACCAGACCCAACGATGAAGATGATCTGAAGTCAGCTATCAAAGCAACCTGAGCTTTCAAAGCAACAGGCTGATGGCCTCCATACCACATTGATGCAGTCATTCAATTAAAGGGGCCATACCATGATTTTCTTAATCCTTTCAGAATAAACTATATCCATTTATTTGATCATATATTACCTTTGGAACACTAAAAACGAATTATTCATGAAATAGGAGTTCTTTTTGTGGACTCTTTTCATACATGGAAGTAAAACAACTCGATCTCTGAGGCACCGCCTTTAACTCCTTGTCAACGCCGCCCATTTCACAACGCCATCCTAGAGCCGGCCTCAGCGTGCCTGTGCGTGTCCGTGCACGTAAACAAGCAACATCTGAACGTTTTGTAAAGATGGATGCGCATGTGGAGCATATAAAATGAAATATGTGTTTTGTTGAGTCATGTGAGCAGGTCATGATTTTGTAAAGAAAAGATTTTCTTCAAATGGTATTGAGAAAGAGGTGGATAAAGAAACAGACTGGTGTTTCTGTCTGTGTTCATGTGATTCATGTTTTCTGGTAGAGATTAGAACGCTTTCTCTGTTCTTTTGAGTTTCCAGTGTTCTGTTCCAATCTTTACTGGGAAGAATAAAGTGGACGTGAACATCAGTCAGAAGTGTGGAGTCTTTCCCACAGTGTGGGTTTCTGCTGTTTGTTGGTTCTCTGCAGGTTCCAAAGCTGGGCTCCTCAAGTCCAGTTCTGACTGCTGAACTCAGGACTGAGGTGAGATCTCAGAGCTCCATCTCTAGAGGAAGTCTGTTCAGGTTCACACAAAGAGATACACCAAAGGAAAACCATCTGAAGCTGAAGAAACACTCCCATTCTCACTGAACTAAATCATTGAGCATGGAGAAAAGAGAAGCAGAAGAGAGAACTTTATTCTGTGCTACTAGCTTTATAGGTGGTCAACATGGTCATTCTCTATGTATTTACGGTGTATATTGATTTCTTTAGTATCTGTTTAGCCCAGTAGGTTTAACCAGGAGTAATGTTGATTTCCTCTCAGTTCAGGGAGTTGGTAAACAGCAGGAAATAATAGTTGGGTGATTGTAGAAGGTTGACAGGCAGAGTTTATAAGTGACATTTAGGAGAAACTGGAGGTTCATCTGAAGTTTAGTTCAGATGAAATGTCTGCTTAAGATAATCCATGAAGTTCATGCTGTAAACTGCACCTGAAATGTGTGGAGAAACTCTTCAGAAATGACAAACACGTTGAGATCCATGAAGACCACTGCCTCCAAACAAGTCATTTGTTCCTTTTGACATTTCACCTTCACCCTTCTGTGGTTCATTCTGGTTTGTTAGGATTTACCACCAGGTGACCCACCAGCCAGGAAACCTGAAGAGGAGCGGCCGCCGTCTGACCTCCAGCTGATCTGTGGACTCCCAGAATTCCTCAGTTTGGAATCAGTTCATCAACAGAGAATCATTTTGCCCTCAAATCAGAGCAAATGGAGGCAAAAACATGACAGAAGTTTGATCAATAATGATCTTATCAGATCAAATGCAGGAACATTTTCCCCAAATCAAATCTGTTCTTGCTCCTGCCTCTGGTGTGAAGAGGAGCAAACATTTCTTCTCTTCACATGGACTTTCAGGGATGAAGATCCAGCGTTCACAGAGGATGATGGATTCTCAGCAGCTCCAGACATTTTCAGCTTCCAGATGGAAAAACTGGATTTCAAACATCCAAGTTTCAGTAAATGACTTCTCTTCTTCCTCTTAGCAAACTAACTGGGATTTGTTGAATCCACGTCCTGAAATCTCCAGTCATTTCCACCGTTGATGAAAGTGAGTTTCATCTGGAATGATCAATGTTTCAAAAAGCATCCGTCTGGATCTCATTCTAGTGAATGATGAACTAAAAAGACCTGATGCTCATTTGATTGTTGCTGCTTTACTTTTCTACAAACATTTGGATCCAATATTAGAATAACAAGGATTTGTCTTCCTGTTTGTTTTGAATCAAAAATGATGAAAGAAAAGTCATTGTTCAAACTCCAGAGAGTCACACAGTGAGACACCTGCTGGCTGTTCTTTGTAACTGCATTTGCAGCTGAAATTCTTCAAGGATGATCATCATGGTGGGATTTCTAGATCTGCATGAACTCATCCTGAATCCAAAAGACACTCGAGCATCAAAGAATCAAAGCCACTTCCTTCACTCTTCATCAACATGAAGATGATCCAGGGTTCCTGTGGTGGAGCGGTCGTCACAGTGAAGAAACTGTTGGTGCTTTGATTCCAGGTGAAAGTTCTTCCTCCCTCACACTGACGTTTCTGATGTTGTGACTCATCGTTCAGCTGCAGAACTGTTTGAAAGTGCGTGGACGTCTTTTCTGCTGACTCATCAGATCCAGCCTGAAGTACAGTACACGGTTCTGAAGCAGCCGTAAACTACAGGCTCTGGGATCTTCTCCTGGTGAGTCACTTTGATTTGATGATGTCGGCGTTTTTTTCAATCAATCTGCTTCTTTAAACATGAACTCAATTTCCCATCATTCCATCTGTCAGGAGAGAACAGCTGCAATGAGCTTCCTTCAGGAATGGCTGGAGGTGGGAGGATCTTTCATTCTTCAGCAGCACCAGGACCCACATCCAGCCCATCAACAGCCAGAACATCAGTGACATCAGATCCTCATGAAAGCGCAACCTCCACGTTTTCATCTCTCATGGATTTCAGTGCGTCTGCAGCTTCTGATAAAGTGGATTGTCAAAGATTTTCATTTGATGTTTGAAATGTTGAAGAAAAGCTTTCCAGTTTAAAAAAGATGAGACGAAGAAAGTTCTTGGATAGAGCCTGTTTGCTGCAGGACCTGGACTGTGCAGGTGCATTGTGGGTAATCAGGTTTTTTCTGTTGGATTCTGGTTGTTGAGAGTGGTGTTGGTCTGGATTGTTTACCGTTGTGGTTTGGATGTTTGTTTGTTGTTCTTTGTACCACAGCTGAGTAGGTTCTTCATACACAACATGCTGCACTGCCAATGTGCCTTTGGGCCAACTTGATTGGTGTGTTTGGAAGAATTCTGAGGAGAAATGAGAGCCTCCATCAGAAGCTGTTTCTGCAGGTTTTCAATCTCCTCTGTGATCTGGTTGAATCATCAGTCTTTCTTTCTTTCTTTCTTTTCTTATGTGCAATACATGGAGATATTCTCAGTTATACATTTATATATATTCTGCTAAATATTTTCTGCTTATTTTGTTATTTACTTTATCTTATTTATGTTTGGAGAGCGCAGAGATTTTCATTGCACCACAAGCCCCTTGTGTAGCAATGAGAAATAAAGGATTCTGATTGTGACGGGTTCCTGTAGGGTGTCAGCAGCGTGATGGGATGTGCAATGCAGGGATACCCACCGTCACCCAAAAGGATGTTTCCTTCAGGTGGGTATGTTTGATTAATAAAAACTGGGCTGTTCCATAGAACCTGTGAATCATGGACTGATCCTGGACACCCACCAAAAAGATGTAAAAATGTGGCATTAGAATCACAAACATCCTGCATTTGAAATGAATCAAAAAGCTTCCTGTTAAAATAACAAGCTGGTGTCTGGTGTCAGACTGACCGTAAGCATAGAGGGCCAGGACAGACACCTTTATATTGGCAAAGCAGGAGAGACGTGGAAGACCCTGTAAAATGTAACAGGAATCATTTTAGATTTTGTCAAATGAGGTTTTATTTTTGGAATGTTTCTGTTTATTATGATGGCTTACATTTACTTTAGAAAGTATTGATGAATGCTGGAAAATCTCACCTTATTTCTTTCTTTGTTTGGGTCTTTGGATTTTCAGATTCATTTTGAAATATGAAATTACGTTTTTGGTTCAAAGCAAGTGTCTGTAAATCTTTTTGTAAATAAAATGATGAAGCATACTTTGTGTTGAAGGCTGATATGGTTTGACCATGAAGATTAAACATTACACTTTCTCTGAACTCACAAGAGTGTTCCAGATCATTAGAATACATCAGAATCAAATCCTAATCCAGTGTTTGAAAAGATTCTTCAACTCTAGCCCAGCAGATGGCGGAACCCTTAGGCAAAGTCATCAGAGACGTCTGCTTCAACACCCGAAGAAGAACGCCGACCAACCAGTACTGAGCATGGTCACGTGATCTCTGCACCTGCAGCGGAGGCCTTTTTAAGAGTTCATGAGTTCCCGCTGCGCCTGATTGGCTCTCCGGGACGCGGAGGAGGAGGAGCTTCAGGTCAGTGCTCCTTCATTCTGATCGCTTTCTGCATGAACTGAATGGCTTTCATAGTATTTATTTATTTGTAGATGCATATACGTTTTTTGTTTGTTGGAAAAGCTGGAAAAAGACTTCTCAGACGGCATTGATGAAGTCTGCTGCCATTGGCTACCCAAAACCTGTCAATCAAACGCCTCAGACATCAGACGTCAGGCCACAGACGTTTGATGAAACGTTAATTAAGAAAATTAAGAAAATGTCTTAATTATTCATGTTTATTGAGGTTCATTCATGTTACCTGTTGCACTTAAAGTGAAATACATCAGAATGTTAAAGTTTAAGAACACACATACTGCACTACAAGGAAGCAAGTCTCTGTGAATCTTTGCTTACACTTCAGTGTAGTTCTATACATTTAACCATGTTGGAGTTTCTGAATGAAACTCTGTGTTTGTTTGTCAATGAGAGTTTGTGGAAAACAGAAATCAAGTGTGAAAAATCTGGAATCAGAATCTTGTGATCCAGAGTTCTGGTTCAAATGTCTTTCCTGTTCCAGAGACACAAACAGGATCCAACGCCTGACTGCCTGTTTGTCCCTGACCCACACATAGATCTATCTAATCCAGAACTGTTCTGTCTGATCAATGATTCTCTCAATCCTTGATTGGTCCAGTCACAAACTCACATCTATTGATCAAATGTAGATGAAAGAAGAAAGTGATGATCTAGAAAAGAATCTGTTTGTCTGCAGGTCTTTGTTTCTCCAGATCCTGGAGCTGCTGAACATCTGAATCCAACTGATGTTTCAGATCAACACTCCAAGTTAGAATGAGAAGATGAAGTGCAGTTCTCCATCAGTCCACCGGGGGAGCTGCAGCACAATAACTGTCCACTTGATGCTGAGAGAGACAGTGGAGCTGATCTCAGATCAGTTCATGCTGCAGCTCTGACACTCATCTCCACTTCCTCTGATTCCTCCATCACTCTGCTCTCCACCTCCCAGGAACACCGTCCAGTCACAACATCTCTGCAGACCAGCTGCTGCTGATGGTGCTCTCTGATCCAAAAGGAGGAACATCAGAACCTCCAGCCCCTCCCCTTCCACCTGCAGATAGAAATGATAAAGACAGAGATGAAGGAGTGTCTCCTGATCCTGGTCTGTCAGTCAGTGATGCAGCACAGCAGCAGAAAGAGCAGCAGGAGCTTCAGTCCTGTTCAGAGCAGCAGCTTCCTGTCATCTTCACCTGTTGGAGCTTCTGCTGCTCTGATTGGCTGACTGTTGTCCTGAAGCCTGTCATCATTCTCCTCAGAGCTTCACTGAGAAGCTGCAGCTTCACAGGAAACTCTGCATCTTTGCTCTCAGACTAACTTTAGGACAAAACATCTGGAAGCAGCTGGACTGACTCCAACCCTCTACTGACCTCAGAGTCTGCAGTTTGGAGTTTGGACTCTCCACCAGATCCTGGAGCTGCTGAACATCTGAAGAATGAAGGTAGTTTCCCCTCAGGTCCAGTTCTGTCAGGTGGGACGGGTTGGACTTCAGAGCTGAGACCAGAGCAGCACAGCTGATCTTTGACAATCTGCAGCCCCACAACCTGAATCCAGAAGAAAGAGTTGAGTTTAAAGTAGTGCTGTCAATCAATTCAAAAAGAATCAGATTAATCACAATGTTTTACTGGGTAAATGATAAATGACAATATGCAGCTTTTGAACCAAAACAGTCCAGAGAGAAAATGTTTTCTTCATTTTTTGTCTGTGGCGGGAGCGCGCTAAAGCTCCGTCTGCGCTGGTTTGTGTCTTTAAAGCGTACAAAGGCGCTGGATCATCAACATGTGGCTTATTCTTGGACTGCTGAGGTATTTTGGGGTTTTTTAGTTTAGTTTCCATGATAGAAGAAGGAGCTTTGTTTTTTATGAAACACACGTTGTAGAAACATTTGCCAATGAACAAATACTATTATTGCTGCGTTTGGCAGCTTCCTTTGTTTAGAGAGCAGATTATTGGACAGCTGTGTTATTGGTCTCTCATGTAAAGTCATTAGTCTAAACCTCCACTCCCCATTTAAAAGCCCCTAAACATTCAATTGCATTTGGTGCAATAACTTGTCTGGTAGATCAGTGTAGCCGACAGAAAATGGTTGAAACAGTTTCTAGGAGAGAACTTGGCCTCAAGTCCCAGCACCACATGCAATTTAATGTTGAGGGGATTTGAAATCCTTGGCACCACACCGGCACATTGAGTTTACGTCTGTGACAACGCGCCGCACCACCAAATAGTCCACTTTTTGTGAAAAAAAACCAAGAATAAAGGACTAAAAATGGATGGAATCTTGATTTCTTTTGGAAGTGACCTTGTTAAAAGCAGCATTGAGACGACAAAGTGTGTATTTTCAGAAATGGAGGCGTGGAAGCCTGAACTGCCCGAGCAAAGAGGAAGACGTCGTTTCTGACGTGTAATTAATCTGCGCTAATAGAAGAATAAAGATCAGTCCTGAAGGAAGCTGACATTAGAAATGAAGAAGAAGATGGAAAGAAACATTGAAACATGAGATCTTCTGCCACAGTGAATGGACTAAAGCTCAGAAGAAGAAAACAGCCTTCAGCATGAAGATGGTCAGCATGCAGCAGGAGAACATCAGCCTCATGTCTGCAGTTTAGTGTCAACACAACTTTCTCATCATATTGATGTGAACACAACTGAAACATGGAGTCTGACCTCAGAGTCTGCAGTCTGCAGTCTGGACTCTCCAGAAAACCACCACAGAGAATGAACAACTCCTGAATCCTGCAGGTCTGGTTCTGCCTCAGGTCCAGTTCTGTCAGATTAGACGGGTTTTTCTTCAGAGCTGAACTCAGAGCTTCACAGCTGATCTCTGACAAACCTGCAGTTCATCAACCTGAAATCAGACAGAAAAGTGTTCAGGATCAGAGATGCAGCTGCAGGTTTAGCAACTTCTTTTGGATTTGACATTTTGACCAACATGTTGGTAAATGAAGATGCAATAGATTTGAAATGACTTTAAAATGAAGTGAAAACAGACGAGGAATTGAAATGTCATTTATCATCAGGAATTTTTCATTACAAAACACATTTTCTAAATGCATGACAGAAATGCAGATTGAACTGACAGTTGAAAAATGAATTTATTTGAAATATGAAACAAAAAAACATGAAGATTTAAAATCCAATTGATTTTGCTTTGATTTCAAAATGTCAGATTCAATTGTATTTCTTCATCTTGAATCCTAAATTGTAAATAATTTTTCAAATGACATGATCATATTGTAATGGCTGAAAGGAGGCTCTGAAGTCGTAAATTGTTGAACGCTCTGCTTTATTTTGTCTTTGTAGAACACAACACTGAACGCTACAACTTACGCAGCCTGCGCACGCACTAAAACCAGAGAGCATAACCAGGTCGGCTCCGCCCCTCTATCTCTCTCTCTCCCTTTTTGCCCCCGCTGCTTGACCTAAGTTTTTGTAGAGCAACATAAATGATGACATTAAAGATTACATTAAACATAAAGAAGGAGGCAGGTCTACTCCTGCTTGGACTTAGCTCCAAAACCGTTACAATATTGTAAAGTGAATTGTTCTTTGAGAATTGAAGATCACTTTGAATTATGGGTAAAAAAAACTTCAACAGGAAAATCTTGATCACATTTGAATGGATCTGACACAAAATGAACGAACAAAGAACGTTTCAAACTCTCTGGTTCCTTTCAAATCACAGGAACAAAAAAGCACATTTAGAAACTTGTTGAAATGTTGGATTTCATGTTGGACTTTTGGAAACCAACTATTGGAAGTGTAGAAAAATCCAGGTAAGCAGGAAGTTTCTCTGCAGAAACTGAAAGATGTTCACCAAAAATAAAAGCATGAATCAGAGCTAAACTTTCCTTTCTCTCTTCATCCTGACTGGAAAAAGCAGGTTGTGCAGAAAAACAGTTGAAAAGTCTCTAGTTCTCCTTTGAAAGCATTTCCTGACATCTCTAAACTGCAGACGGGCCCTGAAACACATTAGCATCCATGGGGCCCAAAATGTCTGAATGTGGCCCTGCAGAGGAGCTGCTGATGCTTCTGCTGTTAGTCTAAATCAGGGGTCAGCAACATTTCTGACATGAAGGACAATTTGAAATGTTCTCCTGAACAACTGAGCCTTCAGCAACTATAATGTGAACTAATACAAAGAAATACCAAAACATTTCCATTCTACGTATCTGAAATGTTCTTTTAGTCACAAACAGCAGGTTAAATAGTTTTTAAAACATGTTTGGCTTTAACCTAAAAAAAAGTACTTTCATAACAATATTGTTCAATGAAAAGAGTTGAAATATTATTGTAACTAGGTTTGTTTCAAACCAAAAGTTCTGCATTTGTGGTTTGTCATACCTACAGCAATAGGATTTAATACGTCAGAACAAAATACCATCAATATTTCTAAGAACTTCACAACAATGAAATAAAATAGTGAATGTTTTTGGTTAATTTATCTTTTGTTACATTATGAGACAGGACCTGAGTAACTAAATGTAAGTTTTGTGTGATGGTGCTTTTATTAAAAGTAAAATAACTGTTTTTACTTTTTCATTATTTTTGATAATTATAGTAATATGAATTTTCAGCACTTGGACAGCGTCATTCTTCATTTTTTCACCCCCAGTAAATGGAGTGATGACCAGCTGTAGTTGAATGTCAAACTTGTTCACATTTCATGTTGACATTTGGCAGAACAGAAAGAAAGTCTGGATATAATGTGACCTTGTTTGGTTATTATTAGACTTAGTTTTTAAATGAGCGCTATATTGCTGCGTTCTCATGTCGTCATCACTTTCTGTCAATCAACAGGTGGTTACAGCGGCTCCGCTCAAACCGTTCCATTCAACTTTTCAATGGACCTTCAAACCGATGGGGGAAACCAAGAGGTACAGTTCTGTACTGTTTATGGATCCATTTTACAATGGAAATGCTCAAACACACCGGACCGGGACGCTCAGTGGAACAAGCTTAAGTGTTTTCAGCTGATCCAGTCTGGAGCTTCTAGAACCCTGTGTGTTTGTTGCACATATTCAGGTCCAAGTCAATCACTAGTCGTTTTATTGTCGTGTCTTGACTGATCCTCTCCAGAACAGATTTAAGCTGCTTTGCTCCCTCTAATGTTGGAATTACACTGGTCTGTCTGTGGTTGTCTCTGTTTGTTGCGTTAAACACAAAAAAACCTTCAATAATCACTGGAATGTTTCCATCGCCTCCATCAAGTCTCTGCAACACAATGCATTTTACAGAGAAGTTCTGTTTTAATTCTTTTGACGTGTGAATAATGAGACAAAAAGCAGAAAAAATGGAAAACATAACATCATTTATGACACAAAACAAACAAACCACAGAGCTCGTCAGACCAAACCTTCTTATTATTTGATTTTTCCTGACTGAGGTTTGGAAAATTCCAACTTTATTCATACAACCGCTCTGTACAAATAGTGTTTGTTTAAACCACGA
>BOLG01000717.1:0-32770 GCA_016861445.1 Oryzias woworae
TGCTCTCTTAAAATTTACATAATAATTTTAAAAAAACAATAAATTACAACGAAAAGCAAAAAATTCATGGAAATTAACTAAATTAATTAACATAAGGATCCATTAAAATAAAGTAAATCAGGATTTACAGTGACCAGGGGTCACACGGAAACTGGGTTTCCAAGTAAAAAGGTCACGTCAGGGACTGACCATAAAGTAAATTAGGGATTTACAGTGACCAGGGGTCACACGGAAACTGGGTTTCCAGAAAAAGGTCACGTCAGGGACTGGCCATCTGTAAATCTGGGATTTACAATAAAATAATAATAAAATAATAATAAATATAACAGCAATATAGACAAACAAAAGGAGTGAATTGTGTTGAATGATAATAAAGATTAAGAGTAAAGGAACAACCACACGAAAATACACCGTAAAAAGTTAACAAAAAAGAAATCAGAAATAACAAACAAAATAATAAATAAAAGTAGACTAAATAAAATAATTTTAAGAGCTTAAATAATAGACAACAACGTCATAATGGGCCAACAACAAATAAAAGAGTTAAAAGAACCCCAGATGTAAGATTTATGTCTGCCTGTAAGCCAGCAGCTGTGATTTTTTGGAAGAATGGGTGAAAAAATATGATTGTAAACCCCAACTAAAAGACAGAGAAGAAATAGTACGCGTCTATAAATCTCTGAGAGAAAAGAAATTACAAATTAAGAAAGGAAAAAATCCAGGCTCCCTGGCACACTACTGGCAATGATTGACCTGTTGGAGCAAAGCAAGAAAAGAGTTGGAAACAGTTAAGAATCTGAGGAAGAAAATTAAAGAAAAAAAAATGGGGAAGTATACGAAAAATGCAGACGAAAATGGATGAAGCATAAGAAGCCAGAAAGAGTTGGCATGTGTCAGAAATTGATGAATAGTCAGAGGAGCACATAAAAGATAATTCAGAACAGCAAAAGAGAATACAGAAAAAAAAAAAAGGCTGCATGAGAAGCAGAGGTTGCAGAGCTCGTGTCCGAGCATTCCGGCTGGGAACGCGCAGACAGTGGGTGTGTCTACAAGAGAAGGAAGACAAAGAGGAAGTGAGCAGCACACAGCTGGAATCCAACTGAGAGAGAAGAGGAAAAAGCAGAAGGCGGAATTCAAGAGGAGGAGCTCCCAGTGAGCGACCAGAGGCTGCAACAGAAGCAGAACGCATGCAGCTGTGAAAGACGAGGGGGGAGCAGGCTCACTATACCCATCAATGGCCGATCTCTCTCTCAAACACCTTGTCACCACCACTGACCTCTCCCCCTGGCAGCATCCCAGCTCCATGAGTTCAACACCCCCGATCAGGAGACTCAACCTAGATGAAGCAGAGGTCTACCCTATTTTGCAGTAGCAAACCCAGCACACACGGAGTGGACGGGCAACCAACCTCCAACCATCCTCATTCACAGACCCTGGACCCAAGGAGAATGTGCAGAGGCCTGCAAAGGCCTGGGTGATGTGGAAAATGATCCCATCACATGGACACAAAGTTTTCTGGATATGCTGAACGGCTATCACCTGAATGGCCCTTCAGGACAGAACAAAACCCTCAAATATCTGTGGCCACCGCTGGGGCAGAGTCAGAGGCGACTGGAATGCCAAAGATGGAAATGGGACCCCACACCCTTCTGGATCTCAAACCCTGAGACAGCAGATTGACCCCCTGCTGGACAGAGTCTAACACCTTCAAAAAGGCCCCTGATTATGGAAAAATCAGACAATGCAGACAGAAGCCAAATGAACCTGCCAGAGAGTATGTGGACCGTCTGGAAACAGTGTTCAAGCAGAACAGTGGCCTCCAATATGACCCAGCTCCGGAGGGCCCCTTCCAGACTCAGCTAAAACACCACAACCTGGATGGACTGCAAGAACCCTTGAGTGCTTCATCAAAAAACACAATGTCACTGGAGAACCATGTCATTGAAGGAATGGTGGACTGGGCCACACATGCTGAGGAACTCCAGAGGAAAAAGAAATCTGCCGCCACCAAAGTCCTTTCCTCACTTCTGATTTTGTGGACTGCACCTGACCACCAACACCTTGCCAAAACCGGCAACAAAGCCTCCTATCTAAGATACAATGGTGCAAAGACAAAGTCATATTCCTAGGCCGCGAAGTCTCAAGCCAAGGCCGCCACCTCACAGCTGAAAGAAAATCCACCATCCTGAACTCCCCAAAGCCAAGAACAAAAAGACAATGATGGCTTTCCTAGCCTCACAAACTACTGTAGAGCCGGATAGCCAATTACCCCAAAGACTCAGCCACTGCTAGACCTCATCTTCACAGAAAATGGCCCTGAGCCACCCACTCACCTGGACTGAAACAGCAGAGAAAGCCTTCACAGAGATAAAACACCTCATCACCTCTTCAGGAGTCCTGGGACTTCCAGACTACTCCAAACCATTCACCCAGACAGTAGACTGCAAGTCCGGCTTCAGGACATTCGTCCTCCTCCAACCACATGGCACAAAACAGAACCCAGTAGCATACTACTCAAGAGTTGGACCCAGTGGCTTCAAGCCTTGCCACCTGTGTCCAAGCATTTTGTGCGGCAGCCAGGCAGTGGCAGGCATCTGCAGAACTCATCATTCCATCCACTGACCCTCCTTGTGACCCATGCAGTGGACATGCTACTCACTCAAACAAAAATGGCTTTTCTCGGCTCGCTCGAATCTCACATCAGCCCACTGGACACTGACTGCAAATACTGATGTCTCAAACACTCACAATCCTCACCTGAGTAGCATGCTCGCTCACCCACACCTAACAATCAGAGGTGCAGCACTACCCAGCTACTCCTCCCCACCTCCGAAGATGGAGACCCACACAGTTGTCATAAAGAACTGAAGTATGCTGTAAACCACCGTAACCAGTCCCACTCCACTAAGACAACGGGACTTCCAACAGACAGATCGTGGTTCGTAGACGGATCATCCTCAAGGCCCTGGATGGCTCCAATCACACTGGCTACGCAGTGGTAGACCACAACACCACCCTCAAGTCAGGAAAACTTCCAGGCAACTGGTCAGTCCCCAACAGCAGCTGGTAGCTCTGACTGAAGCCTGTAAACTTTTCAAAGACCAAGACGTTACCATCTACAACTGACAGCCAATATGCACATTCCACACTGCACATCTTTGCAGCCCAGTGGGCCAGAAGAGGAATGAGGACCTCTTCCGGAAGACTGTGCAACATGCGGAGATCCTCCAGGACCTCCTACACGCTGTACTACTCCCACACAAGATTGCTGTGTGCAAATGCCCAAGCACACACCAAAGCACAAGACCCTATCTCAGTGGGAACCCAAAGCTGATGCAGCTGCTAAAATAGCTGCAAGAGGAACCCAAGTCCTCCTCCAACAGGATGACACACAACCCCACCAGGAAAGACTCATAGACCCATCCCCCTACAAGTCCTCCTGGACAAGCAGGACAACACCCCAGACACCAGAAAACAGCAATGGCTCACGGACAATGCTATAAAAGAGCCAGATGACTTTACACTGTTGACTCGAAACCCTGTCTGCCCCGTAGTCTATTTTCAACTATAACTACACTGAGCCATGGGTTAACCCATGTCTCAACAGGGGGGATGATGAAATGGTGGGGGAACTTTCCACCCTAGCAAAGGACTTCAAACCTACTTAAAAAACTTTTGTAGGAGCTGCCTGACATGCAGCAGACACAATGTCCAAGGCAACATCAGACCAAAAAGAGGGAAATGTCCTACAGGGACATACCCGTTGAAATAGTACACATGGACTTCATTGAACTAACAAAAAGCTACAAATACTGTCTAGTAATAGTAGACTCTCTAACCAAATGGGTAGAACTAGTACCATCAAAACATCCAGATGCACTACAGTAGCTAAAGCATTCTGTAAACACAGTTGGAGATGTTCATCTCACCTCTGAGCTTTGCTCTGGTTGTCATGGTTACCACTCTCCTTTTTTTTAGAGGGAGGGGCTCACTCCTGTGTGCCCTCACACTGATCCATGCTGCTGGATTCACTGGATCCACATCAGCTCACACACACCTTCATCTGCAGAGGAAACCCTCATCATCATCAGAGGAAGCTGCTGAACATCAGCTGCTGCACTTCTGCTCTCCCTCCACCAGATGGAGACATGGAGCTGCAGCAGCAAACACTCCATGATGGAGCAACATTTCAGTCATTCAGTCACTTTGACAAAGAAACAACAAACTTCCTGTTTCTAACAATTCAGGAAACATGAAAACCATCCAGAAAAACAGACAAAATCAAAGAATGAGATGAAAAGAAGAAAGAAAGAAGAAAGAAATTGTTCCTCTCAAAGCTCCAACAGACTTTGATTCAAACTGTTGAACAAGTTACTTCGAAACTGGAATGCATTACAGATTACTTGTTGTTCAAAAGTAATCCATTACTGATCAATGTTACTCAATAAAAACTGTAATGTGTTACATGAGTCCTGAGTTACTTTGAAGTTTCTTTCTTTTGAACAGCTGTAGAAAGAACATCTGGAGAGACACATTTACCACAAAGTTTTTCTCATTTCTACGAAGGATGATTTGATTTTATGATGATTTCTAATCATAAAGTCTGTTTCTAGTAAAGTCAACCACTGTAAACACATCTGGAGGATCAAACTTCAGCTTTAGTGACTTTAGTCCATAAAAAGAAACTTTAAAAAGAGTAATAACAGAACTGCAGGTCTGTGAGCCTCAGAAAGAAAGTTGTTTAATTAAAGCAGGTTCTGTAACAGAGTATTAGGAACACCTTCAAAATAAAATGATACATTTATGAGAATAAACTCATACAATTATGAGAAAATGTTATTTAACAAGGAAAAAACATTCTGTTTCTAAAATCTAGTTGTTAGTTTCAGCCTCCATCTAGATAACATGCAGACTAAACCCATCAATGCACAGATGTTTGAATGATATGAATACTGTGCTATAAACCTCTGCAGCTCTACTGCAGACGACATAAACGCTGCACCCGCTGGAGATCCACTCCTTTTGGGTCAAGAATCTGCTCATGAAGAGGTCCAGTTTCCTGTCAATTCTTTTCTAAATCTTCTAATAAAACAATGTTGATTCACTGAAATATTTAGGATTTCCTTATTAGTGAAACCAAAGCTGAATAAAGAACAATAAACTCTCCATCTCTCACACTGAAACACACAAAACTGGTTCCTTTTTGTTGAATAAACGTTTCTTAGTAAACAGACGATTACTTCATAAATGTAAGACTTTAATGTAATTCATTCTCAACTTATAACTTATCAAATTTGAACTTTATTATGATAAAAATATTGACTCTTTTACCCATAATCCTACGAGTTCATTCTCATCAATAACTTTATTCTCATAAATGTTTTTACTGTTTTTTTTTCAGAGCTCCAAAACTCCGTCATAAAGTTTAACAACGAAACGTAACTAGAAAAACTAGACAGACAACTGTGTGACAAAACACGACTAAACACAACGACTAAGTTTTAGTTTTTTGAAGACTAACAGCAAATGTAACTTAATCATTTAAGATGTGAAAAAATAAAGTTTATAGTTTGTGAACAAAAACAGAAAAATATTTGTCTTTATGTTTTCATCCACTAAAGCCTCATACATCTCTGTGATACAACATCCAAGAACTCCTGAACGTGGAATGAGGAAATATTTCACTGCTGTGTTCCAGCACACAGTTACCTGGAACTGTAATCTATTACTTTCAGAATGAGATACTTTTCCCTCACAGATTTGATTCCCACTTTGATGCTGAAGACCACAGTTTGATTCCAGGAAATGTTTCCACAACACAACAAACAAGAAGAATCCTCCATGTTGTTGATGAAGAATCCAACAATGATGAAGCTTTGGAAACAGCAGAGTGATGAGAGTTTGCAGAGAAAGAAGAAGATCTTCTCCAAACAAACAGTCAAGTTAGTGAAGACAAAGTTCCAGAAACAAACTCACTTCAGTTTCTTCAAAGAGCTGAAGAACAAGAAGAGTCTCCACTCACCGTGTCAACGCAGGCAGCACAGATCACTGACTCGGAACCAGGAAGAGTCCACCTGGGATGGAGGCGGGGCAGCACAGGAGGAAATGATGATGTCAGATTCTCTCCTGACACAGACTGCGGCCCTTGTGTGCATGTGCGTGTGTGTGGTGTGTGTGTGTGTGGTGTGTGTGTGTAACAAGCATCAACACATAATTTATGTATCACTCTCATCATTTGTATTCTAGTTTGATGTCGGCATAAAGGATCTGGATCAAGTAAAAAAAGACCCAGATCAGAAAACGGTGAGTTTGTGTCTGTTTCTGGTTCAGCGTCTTCTCTCATTGTGTCTCTGCTGGACGTTCATCTTGCTGCTGCACAGAAACACAGACATGAATTACAGACGAGTCTTTTCTGTTCCTGACCAAAGCAATCAGAAGCAGCTGCAGACAAACGGAATCCCAACGAGTGCAGATTACTCCACAAAACTAGGAAACGATCACATTAAAGTCTGAATGTGATCTAGTCAGAGCGAGCAGTTTGAGGAGGAGCAAACTGGAAGAATGTGGATCTTCCAGATCTGTCAGAGATACCAGGAAACAAACTGAAAGCTGTCAGAGTGAAAGACTCCACTCAGTGAAGAAACCTCTCAGGATGACTGGAATCTGGAACAGAACTTCCAGAACCGGATGGAGAATCCAAAGCTGCTCTACTGTTCCACCACTGTTGTTCCTAAATGTGAGGTTCAAGGTCAGCCAAACGAACCCACTAGAAGTATCAGATCAATGTTCCCCAGTAAGGAACAGGAACTGGGACTTTATATTCACAGCTCTGAACAGCAGCAGAGACAACAGAGATAGAGAACACGGTCCGTTCAGACTCAATGTCCACAGACTCCATCCAGACCCGTTTGGAGTTCTGGATGTGGGAGTTAAAGAGCTCTGATGGAGAGATCAGCCAGACGTTCCCTGCAGACCCTCACAGTATGTTTGGATCTGCAAGTCTTTCCAGACGTCTCTCCTGTCAGCTGATCCGACTGACCCCAACCTGGTTACCAGCTCTGCCCGTCTCTTTACTCCAGTGTCCGAGACACACGGCTGAAGGCCACCGTGAACGAGTGTAAAGCTGTTCATCATCCATCCCTGATGTCCAGGTGTCACCGGCACCGAGAGACTACATGGGTCTTCAAATTCAACAACAAACTCTGATCAAGATCACACTAAGAATATGTTAGAAATCAGTTCAGAAATTGTGTTTCCAAAACAAATGTTTACGTCTGTTGACATTTCTGGAAAACGTGTTTTAATTTGCATGAATTCAAACTGAATCAACATGAAAACCAACACAAATACAGTTTTTGGAGCCGATTCAAGGCTGAGTTTAAAAAAGTCAAAACAACAGTTTGAGGAAGAATTTGATCAGAAAACAAACGTCAAACTGAAAGAATGTGGATCTTCCAGATGATCTTTGGGACTTTTTCTCTGCTTTTGTTTGGAAGAATGTTCTGCAGCAGAACCACATTCATGAAGGACGTCTTTGTTCCTCAGTAACAGGGTGTGTTTGAACGGCTGCAGATTCTTCAGAAGCTGCAGGGATGAAGGAGTGCTGCCCCCTGGTGGACAGGAACTCAGCAGTGAAGCTTCAGGATGGAGTGGGTTCCAACAGATCAGATCAACGTTCTGCTCTCTGCTAAAGAGGCCGTTTCATCATGCTGGGAGTCTGTTGGAGGTTCTAGGATCACAGCACGGATTCTGCAGCAGCTGCAGCTTCTCCTCCTTTCTCCATCCATCCGGAATCCCAGTTTCCATCAAACCCTGGAGAGATCTGTGAAGAAGAAGAAGAAGATCCTCCTGAGATGTGAGCAAACCTGGAGGACGACTAGAAGAAGCGTCTGATCTGTGAGAGTTTGAGCTCCAAGACTGAGTTTGTTTGTGAAGGAGACACATGTCTTCTGTCCTCTCAGAGTCCCACGTTTTCACACTCTGAACTTCTTCATGAACCACGTCTGACATTAGAAAAGCCTCTGGAAGAACAGAGAAGTTCACAGATTTACTGGAGGAAGAAGAAGAAGCTGAGATGAGAGAAACAGGGAGGAGAGAAAGCAAAAGCAACTCTGGAGCTTTGAGTTCTGATTGGACAGAAAACATGGACATTTTCAAGGCTTTAGTCCAACAAAGAACAGTGACCTCTGGTGGAGACATTTACCATCACAGTTTTGGATTCTTCCACTATTGGAACCATTTTGCTGGTTTGGATTTGAAGGAAATGGAAATCTTCCCGGAAACAACCCGGTTTTGTTGAGGAGTAGAATCCATGTTAAGAACATGTGGAGGAAACAGTTCTTTGTCACAAATCCATCACTTCTCTCACTTCTGTTTACAAAGTTTAACTTTTAAATGTATTTCAATGTTTGAATGGATTTCAAAGTAAAATAAATGAATGAATTATCAGAAAGGATGAGAAATAAAGCAGAAAACTGTCTCTCTCAAACTCCTCAAATTTCAAATTCTCTATTTAAACTCAATTTCATCATTAACAATAATAAAAAGTGAAAAAGAATCAAACCCTAAAAATTAAAAAATAACATCTAATAAGTGTAGAAAGTAAAGACATAAAAAGATCATATTCTCATCAATTCATCAAAAAACATGAAAGGATGTGACGTCACTTTTACTCCCATTGGTTCATGTCATCATTTTCATGAGATTCTTTCAGATTTCAGGACAAATGACAGTTTTTTAAAGCTGCGTTTAACGCCCCCTACTGGTGAAAAGAGCACATTACAAGTGTGGAAACTGCAGCTGAAGCTCCGTTTGCTTTGTTTGGTTTTGACAGATTTATTATAATATATTAACAGAGGCGGACTTACCATTAGGCAAAGGTAGGCGATCGCCTGGGGCTCCAACAATCTGTGGCCCTGAGCTAAACATTCAATAAAGAGTCTGAAATAAATATTATGCCCATCATTATTTAACTGCCAATAAAAAACACCCAAATCACTGAAATGACATAAGACTTGTCACGTGAAAGTGTTTTGTCCTCCCCCGTCCCTCTGCAGCATGGTATATTCCAGTGAACAGCAACAATTCAGAGCACAGGCAGGGTTGCCAGATTGGACGGTTTCCAGCTCATTTGGCTGTTTTTTTATTTCTGACTTCATTTACATCTAAAAAGCTTTGGGGGGGGGTTGGACATATTTGGGTCTGGTTTTGGGATCGTTTGGCATCTTGTAGTTCCTTTTTGAAACATTTCAACCAGGACGGTGCGGTCGGGGTTCCATAAATACAATTTCTATGTTTGATTCTAATCCTTTTTTCCTGACAAATCGCTGTGTTTTGGGTATTTTTACACAATCACATGTGAAGTAGGTTTGATTTTCCCTATCTTGACATTATTATTACATATCCTCCTTTTCTATTGATTGGTAATGTATTTCACATTTGTCTGTGGTTTATTTAGTGTTCAGATCTGACCTGAAGCTGCTCTGAAAGACAGAACGAGAAAGCAGGAAAACAACTGAGCTTTTTGTGAGATTATTCTCAAAATAAAAGCTCGTTTGTTTGATAATACATGGATACCTTTATGGGAGAATTTTGACTGTTGCAGAAAATTCCCAAGAACAAATACTTTTTGGATGAATCTCAGGTGATATTTGGTTTGGTTCTTAATATTTTATTAAATACTCTGATGAAAAGACATTCACAAGAACAGTTTTATTTCATCAAATCACTCTTTATTATGGTTGAAAATGTGTCAAAGTTGGACTTTCAATCAAATCAGGAAGTAATAAATAACGGTTCATTCTGAATCCATCACTGATGAATCTTTTCAGCCTTTTTTTTCTTGGTCTGGTGATTTTTCCATGACGTCTGGCCTGGAACCCAGAACTATCTAGAAACACTGGAGAGTTTAGATGATGATCTGAAGAGGTTTTTGAAAAAGGGATCGAATGAAGCAGAGTTTCTGAGTGGCTGTAAAAAGAGGAAAAGAGAAAGCAGAAATGTGTTGTCATACTTCCTAAAGTGCTGGAAGACAGACAACATAGGAAAAGAAAAACAGATCAAATGAACTGAAAAGGAAGATAAAGAAAGTCAAGAATGAGAAAGAGGACAGACAAGGAGAGGAAATGGAAAGAAAGGAACAGGAAAATAGGTTTCTTTTTTGAATTGATGCCACTCCATGTGGATAGACTACTGTTTTGTTCCTTCACTCAAGTATTTCGATTTCTTTGTCTTCCTTAGTAAAGCCTGACGTATGAAAGAAAAGACAGATGATTGTCATTGTTTCTATAGGACGTGAGGGATTCATAATGAACACTTTCAATCCATTGAAGGATTTTTTCAGAGTCAAATAATGTTAATAAAACCGTTTCTTGAACATTTCAATGTGATTTCAGTTTGGAAATGCTTCTCAAAACACTTGGATTGTTGACATTCATGCTATCTTAAAGTGGGCGAGTAAGGAAGTTATGTGACGTCTACCCGAGGTAAGGACTTCAAAACCAGAATTCAAACCGCTGTAGAGGCCCCATGCTGTTGTTCTCCTGGGCCCCAAACTGCTAAGTCCTCCAGTGTTTGTAAAGATCTAAAAATGGACTCACTCAGGTGTTCTGGAGTCATTTGTCACGTTCAGATGAAAAGCTCTGAAGTGGATCTGGATCTACCTGACATGCTGCTCTTCCATTTCACGGACAGGATTTGGTTGATCTTTTTTGCCAAATCTTTTAATTTGGTGCAGTGTGTTTTTGGAGCCAGCCACGCATGAACGGACATACGTTAGACCTGGTTCTCTAGCCCAACAGTGACGTTTAGATTTGAGAAATCAAATCAAGTCTGTTCAAAGTCACTAATAGAACTCCACTGAACTTCCAGAACAATCCATTTCAATGTTCCACTATGATGTGTTCAGTTACGTTAAGGTCTCCATTCTGAACTGAACACTAACTGTGTCTAACACCAAACAATCATTTAGAAAGAATGATAAAGTGGACTTGAATGTAGCCTCCAGGGGGCCCAACCATTGTGCGGGTCCAGTCCAGATAAGCTAAGTTTGGAAGTTTGACCTCCATTTAGAGACTTCAAAATATATTTTTGAAAACAAAGGACAAAAAAATGTAATAGTTTTTTTTTCAACAAAAACCGTTCCTGTTGATTGACATCTTTCACTTACACTTATGGTTGTTTATTCCTTCCATTTTATTAGTGATATAAACATAGTTGAACACATGGAAACAAAGACATGTCTGAGATTTGAAAATGACAAGATAAAAAACATTCCCAAATCAGATGAGTTTGACTTTATTTCTATGACTTTAGAAATATTCATTGGAACAAAGTTAAAAAGTTTGGGAAACTTGAATAAACCAAATGGTTTGAAAGCAACACCAACCGATTGTGACTCCATATGGAGCAGGTGATTGAACATCTGTGACAGTGTTACTGTGTTTCCATCCTTTACTGAGCAGAATGTTGTCCTCTGTCCTCTAGCTGCAGCTCAGAGTTCATGTGTTCAGTCATTTGGCATAGAGACGCAGCACACGTGTTGAGCTGCTGGGAGCATTTCAACTGCAGGATTTCTGCTTCCTCTGGTGAACATCCACTCCAGACAGCTGAGCGCTACGCTGCCACCAAGTGGACAGTTTGGGAACAGCAATAACTCTACGAGTTGGAACAGAATCATAGAAATCGCAATAAAAGTCAATAAAATGACATTAAAAACGTAAGGGATGTCAGTTTATCCATAAAAGATGTTTCCAAACCTCTACACCTTCACCTGGAACTCATGCATGTCTGTTTTTTGTGTTGATGCCAAAAACTCAAAGACCTTCTTCTTCTGAACATCTCTGACCCACTCAGAGGTGGTTGCTCTGTGACCCATCCTGGCTGTTCTTGGCTGTATGGTCCTCCATCTCTCTGCAAAAGTGGCAAAAGTCACTCAGATCATCTGGTTGAGGAATGATATGGAGTCATTGTAGAGGTCAGAACAGCAAAAGGTCAATTCCCTAGAAGATTTTGCTGTTTTTGAGAAGACATTTGATAAGACAAAGCCTTCAGCTGTGCTTGAGTGTGACATTGATCGATTCTGAACTTCCTTTTAACAACTGGATGGTCTGTCTTCCTGAGGTGTGAGATGTGAACAGAAACATGTTGTAAAGGTGTCCTCCTACCAGTCTCATCAGCAGGAGCACAGCCACCTCCCTTCTGGAAGGCCTCCACTTGCTTTGGCAGAATTGTCAAAGACAGGCGAACTTCCTCTGCCAGGATTTTCTCTGCAAATGAATCACATTTTAAGGTCAAATCATTCATTTCATATGTCACTCAAAACAAGTTTGCACTTTTACTGAAGTGGTTCAATCACACATGAAGTCTCAGAAATGTCTAAAATGCTTCTTTTTGAAAGTGATTGCATGTGATCGTTCTGAAATAGAGAAACATGAACTTACCTTCAAGACAGAAAGTCCACAGGAAGTGACATCTTTATGTAAGCTGGGTTGTTTAAAGTGTCGGCCTTCCAGCGGGACACATTACAGCCTTTGAGACGCATGAAGGACCTGAGAGTTAGACAGAAGAAAATGATGATGACAGATATGGGGTAAGGAAACTGTTAATAAGAAACACATTCATAAAGAAGAAGTTGTATTCAGGAATACAAATGGATATTTTGGGAACAACTTTGCAGAAAAATATGAATACAGTCTTTAGTTAGGGCTTCTGACTGAAGTGATTTACATTTTATTTGGTACTTAACTATAGAAAAAAGAAATAAATAAAAGGGCTCAATCTTGTTTTTTGTTGTCTCTGCAGTCCTTCCCCAGCATTGGGGGATAAGAAGATCTCTGCAACCAGCAGATGAACTTCAGAGTGGAACAGAATGATCCAGAACCTACACAGACTAAAGAGGAATTGGAGGGAACTAGAGCTTCTGCAGATGAAAGTGGAGCAGGAGGAACCAGAACCTCCACAAATAAAAGAAGAACAGCAGCTTGACCTGAAGCAGGAGACTGATAATTGATGGAGATTCCTACTTATGAGGACATTGATCACAGCGAAGAAGATCTAAGCAACCAGCAGAGCTTTAATGTAACTGATAGTCAGGATGAAGAAGGAAACCAGCATGAAGAATCAACATCAACTACAGATGGAGAGACAGACCCACAGAACAGAGATCAGAGGAAGAGAAGAGACCGAAATCATGTCCAAAGTGTGGTCAGCTCTCATGTGTCAGACAGTCAGTGTCACTCTGATGTTAGAAAAAGGTGAAGAAGGAACGCAAACGTCTCCAAACGAAAGGAGATTTTCCTCTGTAAAGTCTGGTCAAAGAAAAGAATTGTTAGTAATCTCTTTGTCAACACAAAAAATGAGTCTGACAGGCTTCACGCAACGTGTCCAGAATGCGGTAAAAGTTTTCCTTACTGGTCCAAGTTCAGATTGTACAAGAGAACTCACTCAGGAGAGAAGCCTTTTTCATGTAAATATGTGATCAAAGTTTGAATTGAATATCCAATCTCAAAAAACACATGAGAACTCACACAGGAGAGAAAGCATTTCCTGTGAAGAATGTAGTAGAGGTTTTAGTCAGAACATCTGAACATGATCCTGATTGGATTTTCCATCAGGACTTGGATCATTTCCACTCTACTAAACATACCTAAAGGAGCTTCAATCACCATGATGTTACTGTGGTTGATCAAATTCCCCTGAACTGAACCCAATAACAACATCTATGAACTGTTGTGAAGAGGAAAATGAGACACCAGGACCCAACGATGAAGATGATCTGAAGTCAGCTATCAAAGCAACCTGAGCTTTCAAAGCAACAGGCTGATGGCCTCCATACCACATTGATGCAGTCATTCAATTAAAGGGGCCACACCATGATTTTCTTAATCCTTTCAGAATAAACTATATCCATTTATTATGATCATATATTACCTTTGGAACACTAAAAACGAATTATTCATGAAATAGGAGTTCTTTTTGTGGAATCTTTTCATACATGGAAGTAAAACAACTCGATCTCTGAGGCACCGCCTTTAACTCCTTGTCAACGCCGCCCATTTCACAACGCCATCCTAGAGCCGGCCTCAGCGTGCCCGTGCGTGTCCGTGCACGTAAACAAGCAACATCTGAACGTTTTGTAAAGATGGATGCGCATGTGGAGCATATAAAATGAAATATGTGTTTTGTTGAGTCATGTGAGCAGGTCATGATTTTGAAAAGAAAAGATTTTCTTCAAATGGTATTGAGAAAGAGGTGGATAAAGAAACAGACTGGTGTTTCTGTCTGTGTTCATGTGATTCATGTTTTCTGGTAGAGATTAGAACGCTTTCTCTGTTCTTTGAGTTTCCAGTGTTCTGTTCCAATCTTTACTGGGAAGAATAAGTGGACGTGAACATCAGTCAGAAGTGTGGAGTCTTTCCCACAGTGTGGGTTTCTGCTGTTTGTTGGTTCTCTGCAGGTTCCAAAGCTGGGCTCCTCAAGTCCAGTTCTGACTGCTGAACTCAGGACTGAGGTGAGATCTCAGAGCTCCATCTCTAGAGGAAGTCTGTTCAGGTTCACACAAAGAGATACACCAAGGAAAACCATCTGAAGCTGAAGAAAACACTCCCATTCTCACTGAACTAAATCATTGAGCATGGAGAAAAGAGAAGCAGAAGAGAGAACTTTATTCTGTGCTACTAGCTTTATAGGTGGTCAACATGGTCATTCTCTATGTATTTACGGTGTATATTGATTTCTTTAGTATCTGTTTAGCCCAGTAGGTTTAACCAGGAGTAATGTTGATTTCCTCTCAGTTCAGGGAGTTGGTAAACAGCAGGAAATAATAGTTGGGTGATTGTAGAAGGTTGACAGGCAGAGTTTATAAGCGACATTTAGGAGAAACTGGAGGTTCATCTGAAGTTTAGTTCAGATGAAATGTCTGCTTAAGATAATCCATGAAGTTCATGCTGTAAACTGCACCTGAAATGTGTGGAGAAACTCTTCAGAAATGACAAACACGTTGAGATCCATGAAGACCACTGCCTCCAAACAAGTCATTTGTTCCTTTTGACATTTCACCTTCACCCTTCTGTGGTTCATTCTGGTTTGTTAGGATTTACCACCAGGTGACCCACCAGCCAGGAAACCTGAAGAGGAGCGGCCGCCGTCTGACCTCCAGCTGATCTGTGGACTCCCAGAATTCCTCAGTTTGGAATCAGTTCATCAACAGAGAATCATTTTGCCCTCAAATCAGAGCAAATGGAGGCAAAAACATGACAGAAGTTTGATCAATAATGATCTTATCAGATCAAATGCAGGAACATTTTCCCCAAATCAAATCTGTTCTTGCTCCTGCCTCTGGTGTGAAGAGGAGCAAACATTTCTTCTCTTCACATGGACTTTCAGGGATGAAGATCCAGCGTTCACAGAGGATGATGGATTCTCAGCAGCTCCAGACATTTTCAGCTTCCAGATGGAAAAACTGGATTTCAAACATTCAAGTTTCCAGTAAATGACTTCTCTTCTTCTTCTTAGCAAACTAACTGGGATTTGTTGAATCCACGTCCTGAAATCTCCAGTCATTTCCACCGTTGATGAAAGTGAGTTTCATCTGGAATGATCAATGTTTCAAAAAGCATCCGTCTGGATCTCATTCTAGTGAATGATGAACTAAAAAGACCTGATGCTCATTTGATTGTTGCTGCTTTACTTTTCTACAAACATTTGGATCCAATATTAGAATAACAAGGATTTGTCTTCCTGTTTGTTTTGAATCAAAAATGATGAAAGAAAAGTCATTGTTCAAACTCCAGAGAGTCACACAGTGAGACACCTGCTGGCTGTTCTTTGTAACTGCATTTGCAGCTGAAATTCTTCAAGGATGATCATCATGGTGGGATTTCTAGATCTGCATGAACTCATCCTGAATCCAAAAGACACTCGAGCATCAAAGAATCAAAGCCACTTCCTTCACTCTTCATCAACATGAAGATGATCCAGGCTTCCTGTGGTGGAGCGGGTCGTCACAGTGAAGAAACTGTTGGTGCTTTGATTCCAGGTGAAAGTTCTTCCTCCCTCACACTGACGTTTCTGATGTTGTGACTCATCGTTCAGCTGCAGAACTGTTTGAAAGTGCGTGGACGTCTTTTCTGCTGACTCATCAGATCCAGCCTGAAGTACAGTACACGGTTCTGAAGCAGCCGTAAACTACAGGCTCTGGGATCTTCTCCTGGTGAGTCACTTTGATTTGATGATGTCGGCGTTTTTTTCAATCAATCTGCTTCTTTAAACATGAACTCAATTTCCCATCATTCCATCTGTCAGGAGAGAACAGCTGCAATGAGCTTCCTTCAGGAATGACTGGAGGTGGGAGGATCTTTCATTCTTCAGCAGCACCAGGACCCACATCCAGCCCATCAACAGCCAGAACATCAGTGACATCAGCGTCTGATCTCATCAGATCCTCATGAAAGCGCAACCTCCACGTTTTCATCTCTCATGGATTTCAGTGCGTCTGCAGCTTCTGATAAAGTGGATTGTCAAAGATTTTCATTTGATGTTTGAAATGTTGAAGAAAAGCTTTCCAGTTTAAAAAAGAAAGAAGAAGAAAGTTCTTGGATAGAGCCTGTTTGCTGCAGGACCTGGACTGTGCAGGTGCATTGTGGGTAATCAGGTTTTCTTCTGTTGGATTCTGGTTGTTGAGAGTGGTGTTGGTCTGGATTGTTTACCGTTGTGGTTTGGATGTTTGTTTGTTGTTCTTTGTACCACAGCTGAGTAGGTTCTTCATACACAACATGCTGCACTGCCAATGTGCCTTTGGGCCAACTTGATTGGTCTGTTTGGAAGAATTCTGAGGAGAAATGAGAGCCTCCATCAGAAGCTGTTTCTGCAGGTTTTCAATCTCCTCTGTGATCTGGTTGAATCATCAGTCTTTCTTTCTTTCTTTCTTTTCTTATGTGCAATACATGGAGATATTCTCAGTTATACATTTATATATATATTCTGCTAAATATTTTCTGCTTATTTTGTTATGTACTTTATCTTATTTATGTTTGGAGAGCGCAGAGATTTTCATTGCACCACAAGCCCCTTGTGTAGCAATGAGAAATAAAGGATTCTGATTGTGACGGGTTCCTGTAGGGTGTCAGCAGCGTGATGGGATGTGCAATGCAGGGATACCCACCGTCACCCAAAAGGATGTTTCCTTCAGGTGGGTATGTTTGATTAATAAAAACTGGGCTGTTCCATAGAACCTGTGAATCATGGACTGATCCTGGACACCCACCAAAAAGATGTAAAAATGTGGCATTAGAATCACAAACATCCTGCATTTGAAATGAATCAAAAAGCTTCCTGTTAAAATAACAAGCTGGTGTCTGGTGTCAGACTGACCGTAAGCATAGAGGGCCAGGACAGACACCTTTATATTGGCAAAGCAGGAGAGACGTGGAAGACCCTGTAAAATGTAACAGGAATCATTTTAGATTTTGTCAAATGAGGTTTTATTTTTGGAATGTTTCTGTTTATTATGATGGCTTACATTTACTTTAGAAAGTATTGATGAATGCTGGAAAATCTCACCTTATTTCTTTCTTTGTTTGGGTCTTTGGATTTTCAGATTCATTTTGAAATATGAAATTACGTTTTTTGGTTCAAAGCAAGTGTCTGTAAATCTTTTTGTAAATAAAATGATGAAGCATACTTTGTGTTGAAGGCTGATATGGTTTGACCATGAAGATTAAACATTACACTTTCTCTGAACTCACAAGAGTGTTCCAGATCATTAGAATACATCAGAATCAAATCCTAATCCAGTGTTTGAAAAGATTCTTCAACTCTAGCCCAGCAGATGGCGGAACCCTTAGGCAAAGTCATCAGAGACGTCTGCTTCAACACCCGAAGAAGAACGCCGACCAACCAGTACTGAGCATGGTCACGTGATCTCTGCACCTGCAGCGGAGGCCTTTTTAAGAGTCATGAGTTCCCGCTGCGCCTGATTGGCTCTCCGGGACGCGGAGGAGGAGGAGCTTCAGGTCAGTGCTCCTTCATTCTGATCGCTTTCTGCATGAACTGAATGGCTTTCATAGTATTTATTTATTTGTAGATGCATATACGTTTTTTGTTTGTTGGAAAAGCTGGAAAAAGACTTCTCAGACGGCATTGATGAAGTCTGCTGCCATTGGCTACCCAAAACCTGTCAATCAAACGCCTCAGACATCAGACGTCAGGCCCACAGACGTTTGATGAAACGTTAATTAAGAAAATTAAGAAAATGTCTTAATTATTCATGTTTATTGAGGTTCATTCATGTTACCTGTTGCACTTAAAGTGAAATACATCAGAATGTTAAAGTTTAAGAACACACATACTGCACTACAAGGAAGCAAGTCTCTGTGAATCTTTGCTTACACTTCAGTGTAGTTCTATACATTTAACCATGTTGGAGTTTCTGAATGAAACTCTGTGTTTGTTTGTCAATGAGAGTTTGTGGAAAACAGAAATCAAGTGTGAAAAATCTGGAATCAGAATCTTGTGATCCAGAGTTCTGGTTCAAATGTCTTTCCCTGTTCCAGAGACACAAACAGGAATCCAACGCCTGACTGCCTGTTTGTCCCTGACCCACACATAGATCTATCTAATCCAGAACTGTTCTGTCTGATCAATGATTCTCTCAATCCTTGATTGGTCCAGTCACAAACTCACATCTATTGATCAAATGTAGATGAAAGAAGAAAGTGATGATCTAGAAAAGAATCTGTTTGTCTGCAGGTCTTTGTTTCTCCAGATCCTGGAGCTGCTGAACATCTGAATCCAACTGATGTTTCAGATCAACACTCCAAGTTAGAATGAGAAGATGAAGTGCAGTTCTCCATCAGTCCACCGGGGGAGCTGCAGCACAATAACTGTCCACTTGATGCTGAGAGAGACAGTGGAGCTGATCTCAGATCAGTTCATGCTGCAGCTCTGACACTCATCTCCACTTCCTCTGATTCCTCCATCACTCTGCTCTCCACCTCCCAGGAACACCGTCCAGTCACAACATCTGTGCAGACCAGCTGCTGCTGATGCTGCTCTCTGATCCAAAAGGAGGAACATCAGAACCTCCACCTGCAGATAGAAATGATAAAGACAGAGATGAAGGAGTGTCTCCTGATCCTGGTCTGTCAGTCAGTGATGCAGCACAGCAGCAGAAAGAGCAGCAGGAGCTTCAGTCCTGTTCAGAGCAGCAGCTTCCTGTCATCTTCACCTGTTGGAGCTTCTGCTGCTCTGATTGGCTGACTGTTGTCCTGAAGCCTGTCATCATTCTCCTCAGAGCTTCACTGAGAAGCTGCAGCTTCACAGGAAACTCTGCATCTTTGCTCTCAGACTAACTTTAGGACAAAACATCTGGAAGCAGCTGGACTGACTCCAACCCTCTACTGACCTCAGAGTCTGCAGTTTGGAGTTTGGACTCTCCACCAGATCCTGGAGCTGCTGAACATCTGAAGAATGAAGGTAGTTCCAGCTCAGGTCCAGTTCTGTCAGGTGGGACGGGTTGGACTTCAGAGCTGAGACCAGAGCAGCACAGCTGATCTTTGACAAACTGCAGTTTATCAACCTGAATCCAGAAGAAAGAGTTGAGTTTAAAGTCGTGCTGTCAATCAATTAAAAAGAATCAGATGAATCACAATGTTTTACTGGGTAAATGATAAATGACAATATGCAGCTTTTGAACCAAAACAGTCCAGAGAGAAAATGTTTTCTTCATTTTTTGTCTGTGACGGGAGCGCGCTAAAGCTCCGTCTGCGCTGGTTTGTGTCTTTAAAGCGTACAAAGGCGCTGGATCATCAACATGTGGCTTATTCTTGGACTGCTGAGGTATTTTGGGGTTTTTAGTTTAGTTTCCATGATAGAAGAAGGAGCTTTGTTTTTTATGAAACACATGTTGTAGAAACATTTGCCAATGAACAAATACTATTATTGCTGCGTTTGGCAGCTTCCTTTGTTTAGAGAGCAGATTATTGGACAGCTGTGTTATTGGTCTCTCATGTAAAGTCATTAGTCTAAACCTCCACTCCCCATTTAAAAGCCCCTAAACATTCAATTGCATTTGGTGCAATAACTTGTCTGGTAGATCAGTGTAGCCGACAGAAAATGGTTGAAACAGTTTCTAGGAGAGAACTTGGCCTCAAGTCCCAGCACCACATGCAATTTAATGTTGAGGGGATTTGAAATCCTTGGCACCACACCGGCACATTGAGTTTACGTCTGTGACAACGCGCCGCACCACCAAATAGTCCACTTTTTGTCAAAAAAAACAAGAATAAAGGACTAAAAATGGATGGAATATTGATTTCTTTTGTAAGTGACCTTGTTAAAAGCAGCATTGAGACGACAAAGTGTGTATTTTCAGAAATGGAGGCGTGGAAGCCTGAACTGCCCGAGCAAAGAGGAAGACGTCGTTTCTGACGTGTAATTAATCTGCGCTAATAGAAGAATAAAGATCAGTCCTGAAGGAAGATGACATTAGAAATGAAGAAGAAGATGGAAAGAAACATTGAAACATGAGATCTTCTGCCACAGTGAATGGACTAAAGCTCAGAAGAAGAAAACAGCCTTCAGCATGAAGATGGTCAGCATGCAGCAGGAGAACATCAGCCTCATGTCTGCAGTTTAGTGTCAACACAACTTTCTCATCATATTGATGTGAACACAACTGAAACATGGAGTCTGACCTCAGAGTCTGCAGTCTGCAGTCTGGACTCTCCAGAAAACCACACAGATGAACAACTCCTGAATCCTGCAGGTTTGTCGCTCAGGTCCAGTTCTGTCAGATTAGACGGGTTTTTCTTCAGAGCTGAACTCAGAGCTTCACAGCTGATCTCTGACAAACTGCAGTTCTTCAACCTGAAATCAGACAGAAAAGTGTTCAGGATCAGAGATGCAGCTGCAGGTTTAGCAACTTCTTTTGGATTTTGACATTTTGACCAACATGTTGGTAAATGAAGATGCAATAGATTTGAAATGACTTTAAAATGAAGTGAAAACAGACGAGGAATTGAAATGTCATTTATCATCAGGAATTTTTCATTACAAAACACATTTTCTAAATGCATGACAGAAATGCAGATTGAACTGACAGTTGAAAAATGAATTTTATTTGAAATATGAAACAAAAAAACATGAAGATTTAAAATCCAATTGATTTTGCTTTGATTTCAAAATGTCAGATTCAATTGTATTTCTTCATCTTGAATCCTAAATTGTAAAATAATTTTTCAAATGACATGATCATATTGTAATGGCTGAAAGGAGGCTCTGAAGTCGTAAATTGTTGAACGCTCTGCTTTATTTTGTCTTTGTAGAACACAACACTGAACGCTACAACTTACGCAGCCTGCGCACGCACTAAAACCAGAGAGCATAACCAGGTCGGCTCCGCCCCCTCTATCTCTCTCTCCCCTTTTTGCCCCCGCTGCTTGACCTAAGTTTTTGTAGAGCAACATAAATGATGACATTAAAGATTACATTAAACATAAAGAAGGAGGCAGGTCTACTCCTGCTTGGACTTAGCTCCAAAACCGTTACAATATTGTAAAGTGAATTGTTCTTTGAGAATTGAAGATCACTTTGAATTATGGGTAAAAAAAACTTCAACAGGAAAATCTTGATCACATTTGAATGGATCTGACACAAAATGAACGAACAAAGAACGTTTCAACTCTCTGGTTCCTTTCAAATCACAGGAACAAAAAGCACATTTAGAAACTTGTTGAAATGTTGGATTTCATGTTGGACTTTTGGAAACCAACTATTGGAAGTGTAGAAAAATCCAGGTAAGCAGGAAGTTTCTCTGCAGAAACTGAAAGATGTTCACCAAAATAAAAGCATGAATCAGAGCTAAACTTTCCTTTCTCTCTTCATCCTGACTGGAAAAAGCAGGTTGTGCAGAAAAACAGTTGAAAAGTCTCTAGTTCTCCTTTGAAAGCATTTCCTGACATCTCTAAACTGCAGACGGGCCCTGAAACACATTAGCATCCATGGGCCCAAAATGTCTGAATGTGGCCCTGCAGAGGAGCTGCTGATGCTTCTGCTGTTAGTCTAAATCAGGGGTCAGCAACATTTCTGACATGAAGGACAATTTGAAATGTTCTCCTGAACAACTGAGCCTTCAGCAACTATAATGTGAACTAATACAAAGAAATACCAAAACATTTCCATTCTACGTATCTGAAATGTTCTTTTAGTCACAAACAGCAGGTTAAATAGTTTTTAAAACATGTTTGGCTTTAACCTAAAAAAAGTACTTTCATAACAATATTGTTCAATGAAAAGAGTTGAAATATTATTGTAACTATGTTTGTTTCAAACCAAAAGTTCTGCATTTGTGGTTTGTCATACCTACAGCAAAAGGATTTAATACGTCAGAACAAAATACCATCAATATTTCTAAGAACTTCACAACAATGAAAATAAAATAAGTGAATGTTTTTGGTTAATTTATCTTTTGTTACATTATGAGACAGGACCTGAGTAACTAAATGTAAGTTTATTGTGTGATGGTGCTTTTATTAAAAGTAAAATAACTGTTTTTACTTTTTCATTATTTTGATAATTATAGTAATATGAATTTTCAGCACTTGGACAGCGTCATTCTTCATTTTTTTCACCCCCAGTAAATGGAGTGATGACCAGCTGTAGTTTGAATGTCAAACTTGTTCACATTTCATGTTGACATTTGGCAGAACAGAAAGAAAGTCTGGATATAATGTGACCTTGTTTGGTTATTATTAGACTTAGTTTAAATGAGCGCTATATTGCTGCGTTCTCATGTCGTCATCACTTTCTGTCAATCAACAGGTGGTTACAGCGGCTCCGCTCAAACCGTTCCATTCAACTTTTCAATGGACCTTCAACCGATGGGGGAACCAAGAGGTACAGTTCTGTACTGTTTATGGGTCCATTTTACAATGGAAATGCTCAAAACACCGGACCGGACCGCTCAGTGGAAACAAGGCTTAAGTGTTTCAGCTGATCCAGTTCTGGAGCTTCTAAAGAACCTGTGTGTGTTTGCACATATTCAGGTCCAAGTCAATCACTAGTCGTTTTATTGTCGTGTCTTGACTGATCCTCTCAGAACAGATTTAAGCTGCTGCTCCGTCTAATGTTGGAATTACACTGGTCTGTCTGTGGTGTGTCTCTGTTGTGTTGCGTTAACACAAAAAAAACCTTCAATAATCAACTGGAATGTTTCCATCGCCTCCATCAAGTCTCTGCAACACAATGCAAGTTTTACAGAGAAGTTCTGTTTTAATTCTTTTGACGTGTGAATAATGAGACAAAAAGCAGAGAAATGGAAAACATAACATCATTTATGACACAAAACAAACAAACCACAGAGCTCGTCAGACCAAACCTTCTTATTATTTTGATTTTTCCTGACTGAGGTTTGGAAAATTCCAACTTTATTCATTCAACCGCTCTGTACAAATAGTGTTTGTTTAAACCACGAGTCAAAGTCAAGGCCAGCGGACCACATCCAACCCGCCATGTAATTCTAGATCAGTTTGATCTTCAGGAAGGAGCTTTCTTCCATCTGCAGTGAAGAGGAGGAAGAAGAAGAGGAAACATCTGCAGTGAAGAGGAGGAAGAAGAGGAAACATTTGCAGTGAAGAGGAGGAAGAAGAGGAAACATCTGCAGTGAGAGGATGAAGAAGAGGAAACATCTGCAGTGAAGAGGAGGAAACATCTGCAGTGAAGAGGATGAAGAAGAGGAACACATCTGCAGTGAAGAGGATGAAGAAGAGGAAACATTTGCAGTGAAGAGGAGGACGAAAGGAGGAAACATCTGCAGTGAAGAGGATGAAGAAGAGGAAACATTTGCAGTGAATGAAGAGGAGGAAGAAGAGGAACAACATCTGGAGTGAAGAGGATGAAGAAGAGGAAACGTCTGCAGTGAAGAGGATGAAGAAGAGGAAACATCTGCCGTGAAGAGGAGGAACATCTGCAGTGAAGAGGATGAAGAAGAGGAGGAAACATCTGCAGTGAAGAGGAGGAAGAAGAGGAACATCATGCTGAGTGAAGAGGAAGGAAGAAGAGGAAACATCTGCAGTAAGAGGAGGAGGAAGAGGAAACATTTGCAGTGAAGAGGAGGAAGAAGAGGAAACGTCTGCAGTGAAGAGAGAGAGGAAGAGAGAAGACTACAGTAAGAGGAGGAGAAGAAGAGGAAACATCTGCAGTGAGAGGAGGAAGAAGAGAACATCTGTAGTTAAGAGGAGGAAGAAAGAGGAAACATCTGCAGTGAAGAGGAGGAAGAAGAGGAAACGTCTGCAGTGAAGAGGATGAAGAAGAGGAAACATCTGCAGTAAGAGGATGAAGAAGAGGAAACATTTGCAGTGAAGAGGAGGAAGAAGAGGAAACATCTGCAGTGAAGAGGATAAGAAGAGGAAGAAACATCTGTAGTTAAGAGGAGGAAGAAGAGGAAACATCTGCAGTGAAGAGGAGGAGAAGAGGAAACGTCTGCAGTGAAGAGGATGAAGAAGATGAAACATCTGCAGTGAAGAGATGAAGAAGAGGAAACGTCTGCAGTGAAGAGGATGAAGAAGAGGAAACATCTGCCGTGAAGAGGAGGAAACATCTGCAGTGAAGAGGATGAAGAAGAGGAAACATCTGCAGTGAAGAGGAGGAAGAAGAGGAAAACATCTGCAGTGAAGAGGAGGAGAAGAGGAAACTCTGCAGTAAAGAGGAGGAAGAAGAGGAAACATTTGCAGTGAAGAGGATTAAGAAGAGGAACATCTGTAGTTAAGAGGAGGAAGAAGAGGAAACATCTGCAGTGAAGAGGAGGAAGAAGAGGAAACGTCTGCAGTGAAGAGGATGAAGAAGAGGAAACATCTGTAGTTAAGAGGAGGAAGAAGAGGAACATCTGCAGTGAAGAGGAGGAAGAAGAGGAAACGTCTGCAGTGAAGAGGATGAAGAGAGAGGAAACATCTGTAGTTAAGAGGAGGAAGAAGAGGAAACATCTGCAGTGAAGAGGAGGAAGAAGAGGAAACATCTGCAGTGAAGAGGATGAAGAAGAGGAAACATCTGCAGTGAAGTGGATGAAGAAGAGGAAACATCTGCAGTAAAGAGGAGGAAGAAGAGGAAACATCTGCAGTGAAGACGATGAAGGAGAGGAAACATCTGCAGTGAAGAGGAGGAGGAAGCAGAGGAAACATCTGCAGACTTTTGTGGAAAAGAAAAAGATCAGTCCTGAAGGAAGCTGACATTAGAAATGAAGAAGAAGATGGAAAGAAACATTGAAACATGAGATCTTCTGCCACAGTGAATGGACTAAAGCTCAGAAGAAGAAAAAACAGCCTTCAGCATGAAGATGGTCCGCATGCAGCAGGAGAACATCAGCCTCATGTCTGCAGTTTAGTGTCAACACAACTTTCTCATCATATTGATGTGAACACAACTGAAACATGGAGTCTGACCTCAGAGTCTGCAGTCTGCAGTCTGGACTCTCCAGAAAACCACACAGATGAAGAACTCCTGAATCCTGCAGGTTCTGGTTCCTGCTCAGGTCCAGTTCTGTCAGATTAGACGGGTTTTTCTTCAGAGCTGAACTCAGAGCTTCACAGCTTTTCTTTGATAAACTGCAGCCCACAACCTGAAATCAGACAGAAAAGTGTTCAGGATCAGAGATGCAGCTGCAGGTTTATAACCTCCTTATAACTTATGAGACACAACGGATCTGAAAACATTTGTGTTAAAAACACAAACATATTTGAAGTTTTTGAAAGCAAATATTAAATCTTTTCATTTACAAATGAAGTTTTATTCTTAAAACTTTACATTTTGTTTGTATTTTGTAAAAGTTTGATGTCAAAAGTGTGGATTTTGTTTGCAATATGGCGGCACAAAAATCCCTCCATAAAGATCCAGGAAGTTGGTAAATTCAGTCCGGTTGGACCCGTCCTGATGAGAGACTGACAGATGACATTTTCTGTTTAATTTGGGGCTGAAGAAATGTGACGACCTGTAAATGGAAAAGCATTCAAGTCTCAGTCCAACCAGAGTTTGTTCTTTGGTAAAATCATTCCCAGTAGTCTTTTAATGATGACTGTGCAGTTTGGATCCAAAATCCAAAGACTTTGTGGTTTTTTCAGACATATTTGATGCCCAGCAGCAGCAGCTCATTAGAAATCCAATTCTGGTTGCAGGGGGACTGTTGGCTCAGAGAAACCCCGCCCCCTTCCCCTCCCCGTCACTGGGAGCTCTGTCTGCACGCTCACATGCCAGCTTATAGCATCAAGCTAGCATTAGAAAGCAGAAACAGAAACTCCCTTCCCCTCCTCAAACTCAAGCCCTCACCCTCTGATAACTCGACTGTATCCTCCAGCTGCCGTCTTTCTTCTCCGTTCTATTTGCAGACGCACAAACATCAACCACTGATTCTTCCTCTTCTCTGCACTCCAGAGCGCCACCGTTCAAAGATGGGCGGGGCTTTTATACTGGAGCTGCAGAGCGTGATGACGTGGGACTTACACCAGTTGACCAATCACAAACATTCAACTGTACTGCTTGAATGGTGTTTGAATGGTTGAAAGGTGAAAGCTGTATTGTGTCGTCTCGTTCCCACATCGAGGAAATACAAACTTTTTGTTTGGTTCCAAACATATATTGTTCCTAAACTAAAGTGAAAAAGTTCTCCATGTGTTTTCCTGCAGGATTTAGAATCCGTGTTTGAAGTCGCTGTTATTGTCTTTCCTCACGGATTGATATTATTGACATGAACACTGTGGTTTGGGTCACATGGAACCTGCTGGTCCAATAGGAGAGCGGGAATTTCCAACATGGCAGCGAACATGACAATCTGTCTGGAGGAGAAAAAACTCCTAAAAAAGGATCAAAAAGTGATAGAAAAGGAGAGCAACGTGCACATTGTATCTAGAAAAAGAGAAAAATAGTGGATTTTACGGCCAAGAGATGTGAAATGTTCAGAAAGTGTGTTGAACGATGGCTTTGTTTGAGTGCTGAGTCCAAGACAATTGCTGAGACGTACCAGCACTGCATTACAATGGACTTCAAGAATGTTCCAGAAGACACTGGTTTCATCAACGTTTTGTTCCTTTGCTTTTCAACCTCTTTGTCATGACAATACTTTCTGTTGAAACTGGAATGTCCAAGTGGTCAAATCAATGCTGATCCATGTTTTGGTCCATGTGAATGATTATTGATTCATCCTCTTCATCAAATAGATGAATAGAATAGAATAGATTGTCATTGGCAGAACAATGACATTGTATTGATGAATTGTGTTTGTATGTTTCAGGATGGATAGATGGAAGAGGAGTCTGAGCCTTGATTTCCATCAGCTGGTGTTTCACTCCCCGAACAAGAACAATGGAAGTGAGCTGGTTTTTGTGGAGACGCTGCTGCAGAGAAGTTCCTGCACAGACGACCTCAGAAACCACAGAAACAACAGGATGGAAGTTTTTTTGTCAGAACTCAAAGTAATATTCAATTCTCAATTGATAATTCAAGATGCAATTCAGGCTTTTATTATGAAAATACACTTTACAAAGTAGAATTCTATATGAAAAATTACAATTCAATATTAAAGTTTTTTAATCAAATGTTGAAATAAAATCAGTTGCATTTTAAATTGTCATGGGTTTTTCATGTCATAATTCACAAGAAGATGCATTTTGTAATTAACAATTCAATCTTCAATTTGACCTTTTATTTTGAAAATGCATTTTACAATTTACTCTCCAATATTTCAAATGACATTTCAATCCACAGTTTGTTTGAACTTCATTTGAAAGCAGCTTCAAATGTATTGCATTGTAAAATGTCATGTTGTTTTACTGTCAGAATTCAAATGAAATGACAAAACCTGCTGGATTGAATTTTCTTTTTGCACATCGTGCTTTATGTTGGTGAAAATTCCATTTGAAATGAAAACTGTCCTGACACTCATCAAGGCGGGGCTCACTACCTGCCTACATTCTCTAAACCCCGATACATTACCACTGAATATCCCAAAAAGATTTGGAATGCTGTTGCAGGGCGGCGGCAAGATGGCGGTCTGTGGAGACGACCTTTTTGGAGCTGCTGCACTCTGTTAGATTAACCACAAAAGCGATGGCGAGCTGTCAGCTCTGACCGCAGCTTTTGAAAACTGACTGTGAGATTTGATGATTTTGACGGGAGACTTTGGGAAAACTCTGGGATTCTGGTGAATCTAACAAAGATCACCAAAGGAAATGCTGCCGATATAAAGGACTGGAAATCCAAAGTGTGTGATTTAGAAAGAGATGTCTCTGTGCTGAAAAGAGAAAATGCAGATTTCAGAGAGAGAGTGGTGGAGATAGAACGCTAGAAACGGCGCTGGAACTTGAAACTACAAGACTTGAAAGAAAAAAGAGAGGAAAACACACAAAGAAGTCCTGGATATCCTGGGAAAGATCACTCCACAGCACACCTCGGTCCTGGACATGGCTGTGGATACAGTCACCTTCTGGGGAGAAGAGAAAGCGGCAGGAACCACCAAATCCTAATCCAGTTCACTATGAGGCACGACCACAACATCTGGAAGATTTCTAAAGATGCAAAGGCTTGGAAAGAGCTTGGCATCTTCTTCAAGCAAGATTTCTGCAAATCTGACCGAGAAGCAAGAGCTGCTGTCTGGCCCAAAATGGAGAAGGCGAGAGCTGCAGGACAGAACGTCTACTATCGGGGCCACGTCGGGTACGCTAATGGAGTCCGTTTGTCTGCAGATCGACTGTTTTTTCATCCACACATTGGAGTTGATGGAGCTAAATACTCTGTTGTTTCAACCAGAAACCTCCTCTGCTTCATTACATGCCTTAAGTTCACAGAGGTCTGCTGTTATCTTGAAAGTTAGAAGGCTGTTTAGCGAACATTTTCTAAAAGTTTTAGCTCTATTGTTCAATGAAACTGCTATTTAGGATCCAAAGTTCAACATGAAATTGATATCAGCTTCAGTAAGTAGCTAAGTAAGTCATCACTTTGTGTTGTTTACTGTTGTTTTCTTGTATTTTTCTATTTGATGTCTAATGTTAACTTTGGTTCCTTAAACTCTAGGGTTTTTAGAGACAGTGTAAAAGAAAATCTCTTTTCCTTTTTTGTCCAAATGTGAAAGCAGCTGCATTCTACTGCAAGAAACTCCTTCTGTTAAAGCAGACCAACAGTTTGAGTCTAATCAACGGGGAGAAAAAGTCCTCTTCAGTCATGGTACAAACACATCTTCTGGTGTTGCTTTGCTCTCCAAAAACTGTCCATTCAAAGTAGTCACCCATAATCTGACCATAACGGTCACTGACTTCTTAGTGTTCTTAACACAGATGATGGTTTCCTGATCTTATGCAATGTCTCTGACTAGAATGTTCCTCCTCAAAACAAGTTACTATTAGTGGAAATTGGAAACCATATCAAACTTCTTCATCATAAATACTGTACAAATAACGGAATCATTGGTGGTGATTCTAACATGGTCCTAGATGAATGATAGATTCCCCTCCAAATTCAATTCTCATCATATCAATGCAACCTTACAAGAGTTTTGTCTTGATATTCATGGATCTGACCCCTGGAGGAAAAGAAAACACTCAAACAAGCATTCTCCTGGTTTCAACTAATGGCTCTTTCAAATCTCAGATTGACTTCTGGCTCGTCTCAAATAACCTTTTTAGAAAACCAAATACAAGTTCATATCTCTGCAGCTCCCTTGACTGATCACTGTCTGAACTGAATATCAGCCCTCAAATCAAAAAACCCTTTGGAAGAGGCGACTGGAAATGGAATTCCTCACTTCTCACTAATGAAAACGTTTGCAGTGCTTTGACTGAACTATTAAAACAAGAAAAGCTGATACAAGCCGAAAATGCTAGATTGACAAACGGGAATTTTTACAGTTCCATTTTTCCACTCAATTAAAGATTGGATTCCTAAGATTGATGAGAATTTGAAAAACTCTTGTGATTCAGAAAGAAACTTTGCAAGAAGTAGAAAAACTTTGGGCTGTCTGTCCAAAGATAAAGCTCCAGGTTGTGACGGACTGACTAGTCATTTTTACAAGTTCTTCTGGGAGCAAATGAAAGACTTCATTTTTGAAATGTTTCAAGAAGTCATTCAAAATGGATCTCTAACACATCCAATGAAAACAGGGTGTAATCAGCCTTATCCCCAAGCCGGGTAAAGACCCAACAGATCTCCATCATTTAAGGCCTAGAACCCTTTGAAACACTGATTAGAAACTTCTAACTCAGATTCTTGCAAACAGACTCAAATCAGGTCAAACTCAAATCATCTCTGAAACTCCATCTGGTTTTATTAAAGGTCGCTCAATTCATCCGAATTTAGGCCTTGTTCTGGATCTGATTGATGATGAACATCTTATCCAGACGGAAGACTTGATTTGATTTTGAGATTTTTACACGGCCTTTGATATGATTGAGCATCATTTCATGTTTCAAACACTGCAGTTCTTTGGTTTGGGAACAAATTCATGAATGGAGTTCAAACCTTCTATCATGATACCAGTAGCTCTGTTTGTTTCCCCCAGAGGACATCTCAAAGATTTCATATTAGCAAAGATAGCAAACAAGGTTGGATCATTTCACCCCTTTATTATTGCAGCTACAGAAATGCTATCTTTGTTGGTCAAACATGCTGAATTTGGGAAGCTGTCAGTTGCTAATACGAACATTTCAATAAGCCAACCAGCCGAGGATCCAACAATTTTCCTAGATAACCTACAGGACGTCCCCATAATACTTCAAACTATTGACATCTTTTCAAAAGCATCAAACTGAATTGAAACAGATGTGAGATCTTACCTATGAAGCCATGAACACGATCTAATGCATTTAAGATTCCTATGAAATCCACAGTTAAATACCTCAGAATGCTTAGAACTAAAGACAAAAAAGACTTGGAAAAACGTCATCTTTGGGACAAACTGGGAAAATGTCCTTCTCTTCTAAATAATTGGACACAAAGAGATCTGTCTGTTTTTGGTAGGATTCTCCTCACCAAAACTGAAAGCATTTCAACATTTCTATATCTGACCTTTTCTATATGTGTCCCTAAACAAGCCAAGAAATCTATTCATCAAATCAACTTGAACTTTCTATGGAAGAGAAAAACACACCATATTAAACAAGGTAATGGAACTAAAAATATGAGGATGGAGGCCTCCAAGCTATAGAATTTAACAGCCTTAATGGCTCCTTCAAAATCAACTGATTAAAATCATTCGTTAAAAGTCAAATAGTCTTTGGTTTCTTATTCCAGTAAAATCTTCTCCAACCAGGAGGAATCTAATTTCTACTCCGTTGTGATTTTAACATGAAAAAGCTCTTCTTTCCATCAGCAAGTTCTTCTTTATTTCATTTAGAAACATAACTACAGTCCACATAACACTCCTCTATGGAACTGCAATACAGAACTATTAGAAACAAATCCCTTTTTGGACCCAAGTGGTTTGAAAATGGAATCTGGTCCTTAATGCACTTACTTCATGACAACGCTGCTCTCATGTCTTTGATGATTTCACAGTTAAATCTGGTTTACAGACAAATAGAAGAGATTTTCTAAATATGATTAAGGTCATTCCTCATAATGTTTGAAACTCCGTTTCTGTTCTGTTTCATAACGTCATTTACAGACATCCTACTGTCTCCAAGCTTCTAATGAATGGACAGAATAGATCAACTGCCAAACTCCCTAACCATCAAATTACAGAATATTTCAATGAAACGTCTTTTTCCTCCATTTCAAAGTCAAACTCTAGAACCCAGTATTTTCATCATTCTGAAAAGAAACAAGTCCCAACTAATGATATCAAACTTCCCATTCCTCCTAAGTCCACTTCCAAACCTTTTCAGGTCGATATCCCTCTAAAGAATTGTTCAGAAAACGGTTTGGAATTCCTGAAAATGGTTGTTCTTTTTGTAATCTGGATATTGAAACAACTGAGCATCTATTCTTTGAATGTCTTCACTCTAATGTCATTTAGGACAAGAAACATTATTGGCTCTTCCTCAAGATTCCATGTTTACCAGACGTCTTTATTAAGGACATCATTTTTGGCTTTATTTTGAAAAACCAGAACACAGAAATGGTTTTGAAATGTCATCATTATTCTGGATAAATTCTAGAAACACAAATGTTGATTCCTGAAAACCAAACCTTCTTTTTTCACATTTCATAAAGAATTCTGCTTCTTTTTTTCATCTGTAAACTTCATGGAAAATAAACCTGCTATGACGCTCCAGAATATCATCTGGAACGGACAGCTTTTGAAAACCCCTAATTGAATGTTAATTATCATGTCTATGTATTCCCTTTACTTTGTTTGATTTGAGATCTCTTCTTCTCTTCATTTTTGTTTGTGTTTATCTTTGTGAAGTTTATTCTTTACCTTTGTTGTTTACATGCCTGTTCTAATTGTAACTCGCTGAAAGTGTTATTCAATTGCCACAAATATTGTAAACTTCAATTGTTTTCAATAAAAAAATCATTAAATGCTTTTACGTTTTGGGGGAAAAATTAAAGAAAGGTGCATCATAAAAATAGAAAAGTATTTTTGTATTGTGAAAAAAAAAATCAGTTCTTAGAAAATAAAGGAGGTTACAAACTGAGGGGATGAAGGATAAGAATAAGAACCACAAAGAACAGGTTCTGTGTGTCTGTGTGCGGCTCTAAACTTTAGAACAGGTTTAGTAATGAACTCAAACAATGTTCAAACATCCAAAAATGTAAGAAAATGTCTAAAGAAAACTCTAATATGAAGAGAAGA
>BOLG01000718.1:0-32707 GCA_016861445.1 Oryzias woworae
TAAGAAAACTTCAAACCAGCTCAATGGCCTCACGTCTGCCCTGAGACTGGTAGGTTGCGGGTTCAAATCCATGACTGTGTCATACCAAAGACTAAAGATGGGACCCATTGCTTGACACTCAGTGTAAGGGGTTGGATTGGGGAGGGGCACTAAAACACCAATTGGATTGCTGTGTCGCAAATCAATGTCCCCCAAGAGATGGGTCAAGAAATTTCTGACACCCAGGTGTGAGACGACTGACGAGAAGAATTGATGACATCATCCTCGAAGGAGTACTTTTACAACATTTCGTTTGAGGAACGGACATATAAACTACCACCACCAAACCAACGTCACTCTGTATTCAATTTGGCAGAAGGTTAACCCTTTAAGGCTGGCTCAAGTGTTGAATTATTTTGAATGATGGCAACTCTTTAACAGTTTACCAAATAACGTAATTCCAACGAACTCTGACGCTGAGAAAAAGCAGTTGTTGGCGAGCGACTATTTACAGTAGTAAAATATTTAGGTAATTAAAGTGAACCAACTGACTATGACAGCTTTAGAATCCATAATTACGTAAATGGTTGAAGAGTTCTGTGGTTCGAAGAGTGCGTTGTTCCATGTCAGCAGCAACAGCTGTCTCATACCCATTGTGTCAATCAGGAGGAGTTCAAAAGCCAGGCCATATCCTTCACACACACCCATACGTATTAACCCTTCAAGACTGGAGATGTCACCGGCAACATCTAAAAAAAACAACCATTTACGCAATTCATGTCACCCAACGGTTGGAATTGCGTCAGAATCAGCTGGTTTATTATGTGGATGTGTAAACACCTTCCATACAAGTGTTGCATACCAGAGCAACGCTGCTTTACTCCACTTCAAAATCCACTGGAATCACATTAATTGTGTAAATGGTTGAAGAGCTGCAGTAGTTGTGGTGCTTTTTTTTTTTTTTCATCTTGACCACTCACAGCTGATTACCTGGATCAGGTGTTTCCAGCCAATTAGAGCAGAGTGTTTTGGGAAGACCAACAGGAATGTGTTTTCGGCCCCCACCCCCCCTCACATATACAGTAGGTTTCCAGAATTTAAGAGGTTCATGCTTAGCCACATGGCTTGACCATGTCAGAGTGAGAATATTTGCAGTTAAAACTGCAAAGCAGAAAACAGCAGTGGTTAAAGAGACGACTGTCACAGAAATGAGCACAGGGACAAACAGAGAGCTGCCTGACACCAGGCACTCCCCAGTCAAAACACCAATTTCATGTCTTGTCGAGTCTAATTTGCAGCGTACCCAAGTGTGGGGAGTAGATGCTTGGAAACACAATCCTAGAAAAGAAAAAGCCATTTTTCATGAATGTTTCATTTAGCTTTATGTGTTTTTATCTGTCAGATAGTCCTGTTCCCACTGTAAAAATGCCAACAATTGGTTGAATCCAGGCAGAGCTCTTACATCTTTAAGTATTAATAAATCAAAAGACTGTTGACATTTTTTTCGTGTTTTATATTCTGCCGAGCTTTTCTATCTTGTTTGGGGAGTTTATTTGTGCGGCTATTATCACTTCATCCAGCACCAACAGACTGCACTTCCAGTCTTGGAGCAGAAAACTGCTCAGAAATGCATGAAAGTCACAAGAGTCTTTGCAAAAACCCTTTTTTTTTATCTATTTCACAGCAAATCACACGGCTCAACTCTGATAAGAATCACGGTGCGGGGATTTTCTGGTGTTTTCAGTGCTTCAAATACTCAACAAAGGTATAAAACACAAAAATAGGGCTTTTTTTTTGGCACTGTAGTTGAAAGCTGACACTATTTTAAAATTATTTTTTTTTTGCAAACACCACACAAATAGATTCCCTTGTTTTTATCATAAATTAAAAATGTATTTTCATACTAACTGCTTTAACCCTAAAATGGTGTTCAGATCAAAATTGACCCATTTTCACACACTTGAAATGTTCAATTTTGACCCAAACAGAATGTAAGGCTCAAGTCCTTGAGGCTACACTTGACCACAATTTTTGTCTGGTTTCTCTGACTTAAAATGTGTTTCACAGATTTGCACTTCAGGGCAAATGTCAGTTGAAAACACATCCAAGTCCCTAAATTATGGATTTCTTTAGACCATAGTGGGGCATCTTTGGTAAACTTAAAGTCCCGCTCTGATTCAGCGGTGTCCATTTACAGCACGTATCTGAACTGTCTCAGCATTTTTGTGAGCTTTGCTTTTTTATTTATACAAAACAAAAAAGCTGCACATGAATCTCTGAACATGTCGCAAAGATGAGCGCCATAAATTTTCTCTCAAAAATATTCCCGGCATCGCTGGCGTCTAAAACCCCTTTACAGTTTTCCTGATTTTGCTTCAGGGATTCATAAAAATAGGAAAAATCCACTGACATAACACCAGGCTGGAACTGCTCACCAATGGTTAAAAATAACAAGCAAGTGCTGGTAGATATGGGAGTTAGTAACTTAAAAAAAAAAAAAAAAGAACAAGTTGTTTTAATACATGCACAAACTCCACTTATTCTACGTTCACACCGGTACAAACCGCAATTATCAATTTCTCTTCCATGATCAATTTTCAAATGGTTGGTGCTTAAAAAGGGATAAAAAGGGAATAAAAAAGGACGCCATTCATACGTCACAACACAATCAGAGTCCGTGATTGGTACAAGTTAAACTGGTTTAACTTTCAACAAATGTTCAATGAATTTCGTCCATAGAGCCCGAAAGGGTCTTAAAATCTACTCAGATACACGTGAACCCAAGAGTTTTGCACGTGGAAGCCCAGGAGAAGTCGCTTGAATGCGCACTCTGCCATAGGCGGTATGGGAGCCTAAAGTGTTGGGCGGAACTCAAATACGAAATGTAAGTCTCTGGACTTTCAGAATTTTTTTTTTGTCTTCAGTTTGTCCCATTTTAGTTTCTCACAGCACAAACTTTTCTCAAATTTCTCCTTTGTTCTTTGCGCACTGTTGGTACACAGCAAAAACTGAATCTTAAGAAAGTACAAATAACGTTTCAAGAGAAAAATGTCTACGTTTCTCCAAAGAAAATAATCTTATCAAGAAAGTTTTAAATAGCAAAATAATCTTTGTTTAAGAAAATCTGTCTAAATAACTAGAATTTCTTTCTTACAATAAAAAAGAACTTGGTATAATTGTTTTCTTACCCCACTAGCAGAATTTTTTAGACATTTCTTTAAATCAAATTAGAAGAATTTTTCCTTTTTTCTTCAAGGACTGTTTTTCCAGTGAAATTCAAATTAAGTATCACAGGGTCAGTTCCTAAGACAGTTTAACGTTCAATTTTTTTGACAATGTTTGAAACCAGATACCAAAGAAACATTTGAATTTCCTTAAGAGTGCAATTTGTCACCAACTCTTACCGCTAAGTGGGAAATAAATGGTTTAGGCAGTCTTGTCTTCATAATTTTAACTACTGCAAGTACAGAAATAAAAAAAAAACAGAAAATTGGGAGTTTGATCAATTTGAGACTGACATGTATCTGTGATGTCACAAAACCCAGCAAAGTTAATTGTTTCTTTACTTGATCATTTCAATTTTATTTATAAAAAAAGAAATTAAAAAAAACCCTGTCCCTCAATAAAAAAAAAACTCTAAACTTAATTGTGAAAAAGGTCAAAATCTTTTTTTTTCTTGTTGACAGTAATTTTTTGCCACTAATCTTTGTCCGAACAAAAAAGAGCATGGATTGTTATACACTCCTGAATTAAACTGGGATAAGACGCAGCAAGTTTTTCTAAAATTATTTAAGTTTTGTTCTTTATTACAGAAAATTTGCATTACTAAAATAATGCAACAATCAAAGACAAAAAAATGGGGTTGTTTAAGATTAGAAAATTATTTTTGTTGTTGTTTTTCACAAAAGAATGACACAAGATTTCACATAAATGACAGTGTCTTACCATAAAAAGCCATTTCAAAGGTCCTTTCTCAAATATGGGGCAACTTTAGCCTTGCTTACAGGTGCAGTGTGTAAGGTGTTTTGCTTCTCACTAAAGAAAAAAAACAAACAACACTAACTTGCCCCCCTATGACATATTTTAGCTCCTTATAATGCCTTTTGTGAGTCCTTCTCACACCCTTATGAGTCCTCTCCACTGCAGTGTCCATCTTCACATCTCACGACAGCTGCGAGCTACCTCCCACATGAATGTCACATCCGCCCAGTGACAGCTTTACATGTGAAACCCATGAGCATTTACAGCCATTAAACCCTTGACATTTGACTTCTGACCTCTGCCGCTCCTTCAACCCTGAGACACCTGCATTGGTTATGGAAACTACAAGGTGAAGTGAAACATGACTCTTTGAGAAAACCTAGCGGTATGAAAACAGAGCGGCCGTCCTTTAGATATGAACATTTCTGGACCAAAACACCCTCTATGGCGTTGCTATGCAAACTACTGAACTAATCTAAAGACAAAGCAATAGCTTAAATGTTTATTTTAGTAAACAAAACATTAAATTTGCGTAGGATGGAAATTTAAGTTGAAAAAGCTTTAAGTATGGCAACTCGCAAACTGTCAAAACTAAAAACCTAAAAAAAAAAAAGTGTTACTTTACCCGAAAATCTCATTTTATCATGAGCAAAAACTAAATTCCATAATAAAAATGTATGAGAAATATACATGTACATTTATTTTCTCCATCTTTTCTTTGATTTTCTTTTGCCACACAATCAAAATTCATGTTCAAACACACTCTAGATAACACATTTTTTGGGAAGAAAAAATTTTTTTTATGTTGTGAGCATAAAAAAAAATCAAAATAGATTTTTTTAAAATCATAATTAAACACAAACAATATTTGTTTTATCAGTGAATTAGTTATGTATTGTGAGGGGGTAATTTTGACAAAACTGATATGGGACTAACGCCAATTATATTTTTTAACATTTTTTGTCTTGGTAACTTTTTATTTAAACCTGTTTGGACTCATATTTCAGTCTTTATTTATTTATTCATTTTTCAACTAAAATAAAACAATGTTTTGGCAGCATTCTTATGTTTTTCTTGGCAAAAAATGCTTTTTACATTTTTTTATGTGTTTTTAAACATTTTTTTTGTAAAGACAAAAGTAGAATTGCTTAGTTTTGTCATTTTCAGGATTCCATACATGCCAGTTGCTTTTTAATTTAGAAACTTGACAATAAGTGGTTTACATTTTTCTTAAACCTATTTATCTGAGATATAAATGGAAATTAAAGGTACGTATATTACCTTTATTGATTTAGGTGTTAAATTGTGTAAACGTTTTTAAAAAACGAAAAGTATAAAAACACGTTTTTTCGTGTGTTAAAATGTTTCCGCACTTCAAAAGAAAACTTGAGCCATTTCCATATATAAAAATTGTCTTCAATTGGAAAAAAAAGCAACTGTTTTATTAGTTGTGATGGTTAATTAAGACATGAAAAATGTGAACTAAAGTTACATTCTTAAAAAAGGTTAACATGGCCAATCTTACAATAACTGAAAAACTAAACACAATTAGAAAAAAATTACCTATATGTTCTAGGTTCCAATCAATTGATGAAGTGTGAGCTCGGGGCAAACGTAATGAAAACATCTCCAGCAGCTGTTGTCTGTATGAAATCATTACTGTATTCTATTGCAGAAAAAAAGGTGGGGAAGTTTAATTATAATTACCACTGATTAGCATTTGCATTGTGAGTTTTTATGTGTGTTGGAGTGTAACTCTCAGTCCCTTCACAATAATCTCCACATGCCGTGACGCACATGGCCGGGTGGAAGGTGACCCTTGACCTAGACAGATTTCACGGATTATCCCTTTTTTTGTCTGACCGTTGCCTTTCTAATCCATTGCTTTCCCTTCATGTTAAAAGACACCTCTTCCCCCTTTTCTCTCTCTCCTCTTTTCTGCCTTTTTAGCTCAAGCTGTTAAAGCCTCTCCAGGCTTTACCTGGATTCCCAGGGTTTTGTAACCAACACCCCTGTTTTCTTAAGCCCTACAAATACAGGGAGGGGGATGTTTCCTTTAAAAAAAAAAAAAAAGAAGACATCTTCCAACCAGGGGGAAGGGGCGAAGGCAAACATCCCCTGATATTATTCAAAATGAGAAGACTAAAAGACAAACTAAGGAGAAACTAATGTGGAAAATAAATCTGACTTTCCCAATCCAACCTTTGAAGTGAACAATCTGCTTCCAGGGCGAAGAAAAAAATCCATTTATCCGCCATGTATTCATGTTCCTGGTTAAACACCAGATTAAGGAGGAAGAATGGAGATTAGCCCCATTCTCAGCATCTCATTACATCCTAAAGGAAGCCATTCTAAAGAGCTTTAACAGCTGTTTTCCTTTTTTTTTTTCTTTCACAACCCATCTAAAAAAGAAAACAAAAACCTGCACTGTCACATAAGTCTTTTCTTACTGTCAGAAGCATAAAATACGGACATGTGACGCAAAGCGATGGAGTGGAAAGCAGAGCCAACGGGAAAACACTAAAGAGGAGCTTGTTAGCTGTCAATCAAGGCAGAATAAATGATCCCATATCACTCTAAAAACCCATCTCTTAGCGACACTTGGACTGGACAAACCATTTCAATAAAAAATAAATCATCTACAAGGGCCTGTACCCTGTCAATTACAGCAACGATGAACAAAACAGTTTTTTTCAACACTGGTGATTAGAAAAATGTGACAGAAAAATTCATGCTTCAATGCAATTTCAATAAAATCCCCAAACAACTTAATACCTACACCCTTTCTGTAGTAAAGCATGGCGGCAGTTGCATCATGCAGTGGGAGTTTTAGTGGAAAAAATTTATAATGAACTCTGAGAATGTAGTTATTTTGTGCTTCCTGCTTCTTTTCAAGTCACAACAATGACTTTGCATGCTAAAGCTGGTAACAAACCCATATTAGCATACAACCACCACCATCTTGACAATTTTGACTAAATCACGTGATTTTGTGTTTCTCTGGAGACACTTGTCTGGAGATAAGACGTAAAGAAAACTGGCATGTCAAAGGTTAAGACCATGTGACCATTTTCATATGTAACCATTAGGTTAAAAATGACCAGAAACAAACAAACAAACCCAAATCATCACAACACCACAACAGTTTTGGCTAAATTACAGGATTATGTCCACTTTTACAAACATGTTAACGGTAAAGGCTCTGTGACCATTTTCAATTCAAAATGTTACCACTGGCTTGTCAAAAAATACCACAAACAAACAAACAAACAAACAAACAAGAGAACAATTTGTCTGATGCCTCCATCAAATCCTGAACATGGCCAGGTTACGGCCATGTTTCACTCCAAAACTGCACTTCACTGGCCTGCTGCCTTCGCTGGACTGCTTTTATTCCCAGCAGATTGCAGCAGATTTTCAAAAGCGGGAAAAACTGTTATAAAAACAAAAAATGCAGAGTTCACGAGAAGAGACATCTGAATATTTGTCTCCATCACAATCGCCTCAAGGTCTTTGAACAGAACCAGAAAGTCTGGAGAATTTGGGCGAAGAATAGGATGGGGGGGGCAAACTACTTCCAATATGGCTTCCCTTTTGAATTCAGCAAGAATTAAAAAAAATTTAAAAACACAGCCAAAAAAACATCCCCGTTTTTGGTCTTACTGCAACTCCATCTCACATGGTTGCTTTTACCCAAGCAAATTCATGGCGCTTTTCTTTGGGTAGATAAAAAAAATGTCAAAACTTAAGTTAATTTAGTATGAAAAAAAGACAAAGAATAAATGTGCATTCACCAATAAGGTTCTATAACTGTAGTTTATTTCCAACATTGTTAAATGTTGCCAAACCTGTACTTTCATGTGTCTGAATGATATCGGTATAGACTCATCGGTACCAGTAAAATCTTGTCACAGAGTTTTCAGTACCAATCCCAAGATAAAACGACGTTGTATATTCTCATTGAACTCGAAACAACACAAATCGCAAAGTTACTACTATCTATCACACAAAACTTGTTGTTTTGATGTAGTGTAGCGCTGCGAGGTGGTGTGCCACCAGATAGTGTTGGGGGTTAATGTGGAAAACAAAAGTGAGATGATGAACAACATGTCTGCTTCTAAATATTTGATTAATATTGTCTTGGCAACATTTTAAATCAAATGAAATATCGCAATATTTCACTGTATGACACTTTTCCTACACACCTAGATTGCACCATCCATCACTATTTGAGGAAAAGTAGACTTTAAAGGAAATGACCAAGGAGGACAGGCACAAAAGTCAAGAACGCTGTCCCTGTGTGACGTGGTGTATTCACCCTCAATCCAGTTGGGGTGAAGGCAGCTGATTGCTCAGAGAACAGACAGTTGAAGTGCCACATGCTGCGTTGGTCATTAGCAGCACTGGGTGGCCTGCGGCATCGCCGCCGTCCTCTTTCATTTGCAGGAGCCGGAATGGCACGGACGGCTGAGAACGTCTCTGCATCTCGTTTGAGTGCAGTTGGTGCACGGAGCAGCAGGTCAAGCCAACGGAAACACAGATAATCGGAGACGGCGCGGAGGCTGTGTGCGCACCGAGGGGATGCAGGATGAAGATGCAGGTTTGAACTTTATTGCCAGGTGCTCGTAGTTGAAAAAGAGCCACGGAGACAGGCAGACAGAGCAGCTGGATGACTGACGTGCAACCAAATAGGAAAAGACAGAATTGAACACAAATGCACTCCTAAGTCTTCTCCTAAATCTGGTTGTGATATGAAGATGGGTATCACATTCACCTTCCTCCTTTGGGTCAACAAAAGCAGCAGTTTGGGCTTTGGAGTCGAGGTTACCATATGACACACTGAGAAGAAAGATGGCGGAATGGCTTCATGGTTTAAAGAAGCTGTCCATCAATCAGACAAAGTTTCCAGCAGTGAGTATGTGTTTGTCCACAATGAAAACTGAGACCGCGTGACTCTGCAAAGTCCCAGCCAACGAGCCTGTTTTCAAGTTTACACAGTAAACACTCAAATTATTTACACAATGCAATAAACTGGCCGCACACTGTAATTAAAGTTATAGTGAAAACAATTTGACCGAACACAAGCCCCAGTTTACGACGTGAATTTTGATCCTGGTCTCGTAAAGGGCGCACCATGTCCCGCAGTAGCGCTAAATATGAGGACACGGGTCTGCCAACACCCTGCGAGATCCAAGGAAGATGTTTGGAAGAGCATGAAGGGAAACTCAAAGAAGGATGGCTCCCTTTGCTTTGGTCTGTCGGAATTTGCTACCTGTTTGGAGAAGAAAACGATTGCTACCAGGTGACGGTTAAAAGGGAGAGCTGGGGTTTGGATCGTAGTTAGCAAACAGATACAAGACATTGCTCACTTTCACACATTTTGTAGGAAAGGAAGGTTTTCGTTAAACTAAACTTAAATCCGTATTGACTTTAAAGGAATAAACTAAAGAGAGGCCAAAATAATAGAATAGAAATGTTTTGAGTGATTTCACTCTCATTCTTTAGCATCAACACTAGGTCATATGTTTAATGCTGCTATGCTAACTTTTTTTGGACTATTGTAACTTTATTGATTCCAAATCCATTAACAAGTTAATATGATTCAATTTTCAATTTTTATTCACAATAAATGTGTTTATTTAGTTTTTTTTTTAAAAAACATGCTTAATTACTATTTAGTCATGTAAACTGAACATTTTTTTTCAAATTAATCAATTTATACATAAAAAAAATAAAAGCAACATTTATTACAAAGTATTTATTTTTTGATAAAAATTGGTGAACTTTTAAAGAACTTTCTAAACTAAGACAAATTCAATCGTTTTGTTTTTTTAAACCCAGCCCTGCGTGCACGTCTTTTGTGTTGCTGCCCTTTTTTTCAAACAGATTATTTTGCAACATAAATCTTTTTTCTATTCTTGTAAAATATTGAGAAATGTCGTTTGTTTTTTTATTAACTTTTCATCTACAAAATGGTCAGTTGTACTTATTGTTTGATCAATTTTTTACCTTACTGGACTTTTAACGTGTAAGAAAGTTTTCTATAGAAGTCACAATGTCTCACACTAGTTCTAATGCAACAATGTTTTTGTTAAAAATAACAAACTTGCTCAGCTTATATTTTCTCCATACCTTAAACTATCCCTGATAAGTGAGATTAAAAAAAACTGTTTTTTCCTCTAGGTTGTTTATGACAAGCTTGATGACTAAAATAAAATTTTAATAAAAGTTTGAAATAACGATTTAAAATTGATGGCATTTGAATGAAAATCATTAAAGAAGCTAAAACACTACGTTAAGGGTGTTTGGAGTTCTTATGAAGTCACTTCCAGGCCTTTTGGTTAGGAAAATTCTCCTAATCAGATGTTGTTGACAAATAGATCAAAGTTTAAATTTCAAGATTTAATTTACTTTTTGGTTGTTTTTTTTTAAACAAAGGTGATTAACACATAGCATCTGCTTTATCAGCCTTGTTCTATGTGGAACGGGGGAGATGGTATCATGATGTGGTCGGTCTGCTAAATTTTACAGCACTTCTACATAGAATTGTTTGATCGGACACAAAGTTTTGTCCACTTGGTTGACAGGAGCTTTCATGAACTTGTGCTGACCAAAGCAATACCACGTGGATGCACCTGAGTACAAAGATTTTAGTCATTTGCAAGCGAACACTGGCGTGGCTCACAACAGTTCGAAGGCAAAGTATCTTTCCAGATGGAAAAATAGCCCAAACGAAGTAAAAGATGACAAAAGCATTGTGTACATCATATATAACATGTTTAAAAGACATACTACGGTATTAATCTAAATAAATTTATGTTTTGAAACTATCAAAATTTGTGAGTAAAGCCACTTCATTTTTGTTTGGTCATTCCTGTCTAGAACAACGTAAAAGTAAAACCATGAAAACTACCCAAACAAATGCATCAGATTTCAGCGTGAAAGCACTCAAAGAAGAATTGTTATTGTTTCTTCATCATTTGTTTGTATGCTCTTCACCATGGTAAATGGCGTGTACTTGTATAGCGCTTTACTACCTTCTTAGAAGGTTTCATTCAATTTCTGATAAATACTTTCTGAAAAACATGGAAGTCAATGAACATTTACAGAAATGAAGAACTTATCGATCAACTAGCCAATTCCTGTCTTTTCGGTCGAACTGCAAAACCAATCGTCCTTCCAATAAAACAGGCGTGTCAATGATGTGCGGGACATTTTTGGGCCTCTTCTTCTTCCCTTCAGCTCATACACACAGACACACACACTGTCTCAGACGGTTCATCTTTTCGACCGCAGATAAATAAAGCGATCTAAAGCTGGTCTCTGTTACAGCGAACGTGAAAGAATGCAGATGTCAACATCTCAAACCAGCCTCAAATTGGCAGTTTGGACACCACTGAGGTTTTGGCTGCTACCCCTCCTCCCTCTACACACCCCATCAAATCGCCCTCCTCTTCATCTTCATCCCTCTTGGGACCCGTACCACAATTTGGTCGGACAGGAAAAAAACAGAGATACAATGATGAAATCTATGCGTGAGTCTATATTAACAGAAGAGTCATTTGGTTTGAAAATAAAGATATAGTTAAATAAATACCTGAGATTTACAAGAATGGTTGACATTTTTGGAATTTTTTTTATTTTGTTTTGATACTAGTATGCAACCAATTCATATATATATATATAGTTTTTCTTTTTTTTTTTTTGCAAAATCGCTTTACTAGTTACTTTGGGTCTTTTCTGAAGACTTTTAGATGTGTTTATTCATTAAATCTAAAGGTGCAAAGGCTCAACTAAGGCTAAAAAAATCAGCTAATCAAACAAGAGCCTTTTCCATCTGCCATATGTTTAAAAAAGAAGGGGGAAAAAAAGAAGCTGCTTGTCATGCAGGAATTTGGTTTGGAAATGATGTGGTGGGAGGGGAGAAGGAGAAAAAAGGAAAAAAAATTCTCAGGCGCTGAAATAAGAGCATTTTGGGCACATTGTGTCAAACACGCCAGCAGTGAGAGTGCAAAGCTGAAGTCTATGACAACCTGTGGCTCTACAAGTCAGCAAAAGGCTGGATGAAAACAGTGATACCAGTGATGACAAATCCTGCAACTTTACGGCTCTAGTTAGAGGACTTTTCGTAATTATGAGAAAGAAATTAATTTGAATATGTCTAATTCTGCTTATATACACATAAAACCGCCTGACCGAAAGGTTATTTATGTCTTACATCTTGTTTTGATAAACGTCAAAGATTGTCCCGAAGTGTGTTAACCTGAAGCTCCTGCCACGTGTGGGAGAAGCTCCCGTCAAAGCTTTGCCTCGACCTCAGGATGTAAATGAGGAGAGGTCAGGTTTATTTATTTTGAAGAGCTCTGCAAAACCATCAATGAGCAGTGCACGTTTCCATGAGCGGGTTCATGAAATCATTCAGACTCTCCCTATGAGAGGAATGATGCAGGAGAAAGCCTGTAACCAATGGGAGGAGATTTATAGCAGCAAGGGACACACACACACAAACATATTAAGGTAGTAAATTATTACACCCTCTTACTTTTTAAAAATATAGTTTTGTTCTTTCACTTTTGTTTTTTTTGTTGTTTCTGTCACTTTTGTTTATAAGGGCATCCTGGCATTTATTTTCAAATAGGAATATCTTGAGTTCAAAGATGTCATTAATGGTAAATACTTATTTAGTGCTTTCTCTACCTTCATTGAAGGCCCAAAACGCTTTACAGCCATGGGTCCATTCACACATTCACACACTGACGGTGGCTCTGCTGCCAACACTGGTGCCAACCTTACATCAGAGGCAATGTGGAGTTCAGTGCCCAAGGATACTTCGACTTCAGCGAGGTGGGAATCGAGCCTGCAATCTTCTGATCAGATGGCCGACTGCCCTTTCCACTGCACCACGGCCGCCCCATTAATGTCTTGTTTCATAATGGGCAAATATTTTGATGTGATACTGAACGTATTTGTGTGTATATATTTTTGCATTATTTTATATTTTTTTATTGAATGTATATGTTTAGGCTTTTATTTTGTTGGTTTTTTTTTCTTTTTACTGATCCAAAGAAACGATCTGAACCAGAAGTTTTGTGATCCCTAATGCCACAGTGGCCGGGCATAACTTAATGTAAACAAACCGCGAGCAAATGTAAGGCAAAGATGAGACACATCAACTCATTGAAATTTGGTTGGATGAATGCAGGCTCTTTAAAACAACAACTTTTATGAATGTGATTCACATTGTTTTCTTACACAGTTTTCCAACAATCTTTTGGACATCCATTATTCTTTCACTCGTTGCTTTGCCCGCCCTCAGAATGCCTGGCCAATGACGGAAGAGCTCTTTAGTCACATGGTTTTGTTTTCAAGCTTTGGTTTGGTAAAACAGTACTAAAAAACACATGTTCGAAAAACGTTCAAAATGAAGACGACAAAGGTTCGTTGACTGTAAAAACATGTTTGTGTGTGATCGTTTTACTTAGGAGTGAGTATGGACTAGTGTTGCTGGTATAACAAGCCCCCTTGTGGTTCTTTGGGGAACTGATCTGGCTCCACTTACTTTGAATTCTCTTGATGCTTTGAGTCAAATAGCTGCTGCCTAAACAAAATGCTAAGACATCACTAGACATTAAACATAACAGATGCATTCAAGTCTAAACAGCTATTTTCAAGTACTTTGTGTGGATCTTCCAAAATAAAGATATCCACACATTCCAGCATTTCCTCTTCCATCAGCATCCAAAACGGAAGAAAAAAGCAATAATTATTTTGGGCGTGTGACACACAGACATCTCAAATGCAAACAGACACGTGCCCACACATGTGCATCGTAAACTCCATGCAGCTGACTGATGACTAAATCAGTTTCCAGGGAGGACGAGATGTAAAGGACCTCATTCCCATCAATGAGCAGACATCTATTTTTATCAACTTGCCTAAAGAAGCCTGACAAACAGGGCTTTGACCACACACACACACACACAGTTAGTCCTAAATGAAAGTTTAATGAGGGAAACATGGGTAGAAGAGTGAGTGATATGATGGTTGTAATGTTCAAGACAGTCTGTCTCACATGGTTCCCATAAGCAAATGTGGATGTGGGAGTGTGTGCATGTTTGTGTGTCAGTGTGTGTTGCATTAGAGACCCGGCTTTAAATCGTCATCATCGCTCAGTAAGTTCGGGAGGTCTGGGTAGCCACGGGGAGCCGGCACAGTGGATATTTAGACGCCAGCACACACACACACACACACACACACACACACACACACACACACACACACACACACACACACACACACACACACACACACCACAGAGTGCATCTTGATCACACTGTCAGATCAGCGCTAGCAGCCTCTTCTCCACTTCTTCCACTTCCATATTTCACTCTCACCCTGTCCGCCACACACATCCATCCACAAACGTGTACGTGTTCCTGTGAAACGTCTCTAAACAGGTCACATGGGACGGCGATCCGTCCTGCTGATGACCTGTCTGAACACATGGATATCATAGGGAACACACACATCATTAATAAGCAGATAAACAAGACGGCTCCAGCGCACTACTGTTCCATCAGTGAGAGACTCTCAGACACTCAATATATTTATAGAGTCAAGACATGTGAAATACTGGTCTGAGGGAAGTTTTCTAATGCAACTAATGAGTAAATTAAGGTGAAAAATACTGTTCATAACATAGAAATATTCTTATATTTACAATTTACAAAAACAAATATTTCATGTCTTTCACTTTCTACCAAACTCACCAGAACTTTACTTTCTTAGAACGATTTATCTATCCAGAGGGATGTCTATGTATGATAGACTGATATGAGTCTCACACCCCGTGGCTCTGAAAAGGTCAGTGGCACAAATTGGATTGCTTCTGGAACAGACCTCTCAAAGAAAAGACTAATAAAAGGTAGAATTGAAAGTGAACTCCATCTCTTCAGGATTCTGGTGAAATTTAACTTTTTCATACAAACACACCTAAATTCCACTTCTGATGACATTTTTAAGTGTCAACGAATCGTCATTTAATTTAATTTCGAATAGTCTTCCTTATTGCAACTCATTTGTGGTCCGACTTGACCTCGAACACGTAACCTGATGAGCCCACAGCCCAACAGACAACATGTGTTGACTGAGGCGATTAAAAAAGACTTTATGGTGTGTCTTTATGAGTCCTGTTAGGTTTTTTTACTATTTAATGTAGACTACTTTTAATCGGATGTGGCTTTACTGTTGGCGAGGGCCACTGCCCTGAGCGGCGGAGCTCGCTATGTTATCCATCAGGCAGCTTGCTAGCATAGCAGGCTCGATCGCTCCAGTTCCTTGGGCTCTGCGACAGGCTGGTGACCTGTCCAGGGTGTATCCCGCCTTCACCGAAAAATAACCCGTGCCCCCAGTGGTTAAGAAGAAGGATGGAAAACCCCGCATTGATCTGCCATTTTGAATTTTGCTGATCGAGTCACTGAAAACATCACGCGCCCAGGACCTATGAGCGCATCAATACATTAACTAACATTGAAACTTGATGCCCCTGCAGCTTAAAGAATACACCATTTCCCATACATTGATTCAAATATAAATGAAAGAAACTGATTTTTATATTTTAGTTGTAAATAAACATAAATAGACATATTTGCACTTTGAGTACACACACACACACACACATCAAATCCATTGAATAGGATGACTGTCAAACAGGTTTGATTAAGTGCTTAAAAGGGAAGCAAATTCATACAATACCACACCCAATATTGTCCCCAAAGAGCAGCTTTTTGCTTTCCAGACAGTTTGGTCCACTCTGGAAAGTGCAGTGTGAAAGCAAATCTTGCCAAACAGATGAGTTACTTATCCCATCACTCTCCAATCAAACCAAGTCCATCCAACTATCCGGGTTTTTTCATTCAGCGTTTCAAAATGTTCTAGTGTGCTGCAGAAAAATGTGTAACTGCTGCTGCAGTCACTCTGACCCCTAACTGTGCGGTTCAAGCGGTGCACCAGATGAGACAATTCTACCCCAGCGTTCATTAGCGGCTAACCTTTCCTCAAATGGAAGAAATTTGTCTGCTCTTGTCTCCGGACTCGCATGTAACTGAAGCAGTTTAAGCTCGGCGCTGAGCTGCATGTCAGTTTGTTCTGACCTCTTCCTGCTCCCCCCCCGCCATAATTAAGTGAATTATCTCATAGAGGACAGTGCCATTTTTCCCCGTTGGCGGACAGAAGGCTGCTGTCTTCTGAGGAAGCTGCCCTGACAAAATGCCCTCTCTGTACACAGATAATGAGGCAAGGCCTGACAGGTAGGTCCTGATTAGGAAGGAAGGGTCCTGCTGTGGGCGGGGAGGGGGGCGCGCACACACATACAGAAGCCACCCTGTCTGTCCTATTGCCGTAAACACACTCATCAGAGAGGAGGCTGTCCCTGGAGAGGGAGAGCATGTTTGACATCATTAATTGGCTTTTTCAGCGCAAGGAGTCAAGGAGATGAAAGCTTTATCAAGCTGAAATAATTAATTTTGCCTTCGCCACCCCGAATTCGCTGACACTTCACTTTAAAAATGAAGAGGGGGATGACTACTTTCAACGCCGCTCTCTCTTCCTTTTCTTCGTCAATCCCCCCCCATTAGCTTTTCTTTTTTTTTCCGGTGCAGACATATCAATGGAAGTGAGTTTTTTTTATTAAATACAATTAAAAGGAGATTTAATTAACTTGAACCCATACGAAGAGGGAAAGGTTAGCTTTATCTCAGCCTCTTTCAAAGGCCATAGATTAGTGGACCACAATATGTGCCCAGTGTACCATACATCATTTTTCCTATTAAGTGACCACAAAAATCGTAGAGGTTTAATAATATGCCATCAGAAGGACTAAAAGTGTGATCATTGTGACTATCTTGCCGTGCTCTGGTTGGATAATTACTTTAATTTAGCTTATTGAAAGCCACCCATGCTAAGGTTGGAAAAGTTGAAAATACACCTAAACTTCAACAACGTTGAAGAAAAGCAGAAACATCCCCAACAAAGTTCATATGAGAAAAGCAAATTATGGTCATGGATTAGTAAAGACTACATTCTATAGCTGGGAAATTAATCAATTATATCGATTGATTCAAATTTGCAGTTTAAGTTGTAAAAATCAAGATTTTTTTTTCTCCCAGCGTCATGCTCCCTTGGGCTTCCGTTGTTCGCGTTAAGGTTATCCCCAGCAGCCACCCGGAGGCCAAAAGAGGAACAGTTTCTTCTGTCATCTGGAACTGGTTCGCTTCTATGAAGTCCGACTTGGAACAACAAACCGCACGCTGCAAAATCTGCTTAAGGCTATTGCTTCCAGAAGTGGGAGTAAAACAAGTTTAGCATTTGAAACGAAAACATGCTGTTGAGCGGGTGAAGTGATGCTCACTACGAAATGCTACAGCTAGCATCATTTCACACGGTGCAGTCACGACGTATATTGCCAAAGATGTGGTGCCTATTTATACAGCGGAAAAGCCCAGCTTTTGTTTGGACTTTGGATCCCAGGTATGTGCTACCGAGCCTGAAATATTTTGCTACAACTATTTCAACACTAGCACACAAGAAACGATTGCGAGAGAGCTGGAGGGCATGATTTTCTCTACTCCGCAACGGACTTGTCTAGTCGAGCAATGGAGCAGCACGTGGGTTTACCAGTTCATTTTATTGTCGAAAATTAGGCTATACGAAGCGTCTGTCTGCAAACAGCTTACTTTCCTGATGAGCACAAAAGTGAAGAAATTGCAGAGGGGTTAAAAGAAGCTCTGAACTCCTGGAACCTTCCAGAAGACCATCTCATCTGTATGACAACAGACAGCGGCACCAATATAATCAAAACTCTGAAAGACATCGGGTTACCAAACCTCCATTGCTTTGGACGCAAACTAAATAATGCCATAGGTAAAAAAAACAAAATCTGTCTATATTGTAAATGATTTGTCTCATCTTTAGCCTCCCTTTATCATTTTCATGTCTATTTTCCTACAAAATGGCCAAACAACCAATGCATGAAGCAATGACATTTTGCTAATACAAATAGTGCAATTTATAGCAAGCACACATGCATCCTAACCAGACAGAGGGAGATAGTAAGTAATTACATGTTGTAGTGCTACTCTTGAGTACAATTTTGGGTTCTCTACCCACCTCTGATCTTAACACATGCTTTACATCAACCCTTATATTCATATTGTAATCCACATATACATTAGCCAGTACGTTGCCTGTAACTCATTATTGCGTCAAAACTAACATCTTTGTGTTTTCATTTTTTACAGAGAACAATGTGAAGGAATTGACCGTGAAATTTTGGTGTGTAAAAAAGGTGACTGCTGCTTTTTCCTACAGTTAAAATAAAAGAGTTGACTGAAGTACAGGCTGAGCTTGGCCTACCCACTCATCAACCTGTAACAGATTCCCCGACTAGATGGGGTTCACGGATTTCTGGAGCAGGAAAAAGCGATAGGTCGTGTCTTGGGCTCAGTCATTTGTAGTTTTTTGCCCAAGAAAGTAAAGGGAGGAGGAAAAAAACTGGAGACAAAATTACAGAAAAATGAGGAACCATTCCAAGCAAGCATCACATTTACCTCAAGATTGGATTAGTTTAAAGGAGCCACGGTGAATCAACTGACACCAGGCTGTCCATTTACCAAATCATTGGCTTTTCACCACTGTGATTTACTTTAGTACGGAGAAATTCTAAAAGGTATCTAATGTTTTCCTGACACCTAAAGACTTGATCACATGCACCTGTTTGATCCGTACAGCTCATGCAGGCTTTTGGGCTGTACAGGGCCATGGAGGGTCATAGAGAGGAGCAGCTGCATTTGTCTAGTGGTTCCCACGAGACTCGTACGGCAACCTCAATGGACGCCATATGAGTGGAATGCACGATTATTGTGTGTTTGGTAAGTGTATCGTGAAGTATTAAGGCTGATGTAAGTTGCACACACTTATCACGTACGGGTGATGCTGTCGTACGGTGCCATAACGCCCCATTCTAGTTGTTAGTAAGGTACTGGCCCCTCAAATGACCCCGTCCAAATGCCGCACCCATGGGGTGTCCATGTGAAATGTAAATTTGAAAGATGCCTACACAAACAGTGTTCTGATTGTCCAAAACTTCTGGGAACCACAATTCATGGACAATCGTGGAGTGACGATGAAAAACAGCAATGCATCAAAATGTGCTCAGAGGAATGCAGGCTCATTAAAACAACCTTAAATGTGATACACATTGCTTCACACACTGTTTTCCCAACAATCTATGTCATAAACACTTATCGGTGTACTTCAAAGTCATCACTTCCTCAGTTGCCATCTTGCAGTAGGTTGTACCTGACACTGATACAGACGTTCAGGAAATTCTTTGTCAAAGTTGAGATACTTACATTTTTCTTTCCCTTGTTGCCTCATATTTGGCCAATGACTAAACAGATATTTAGTCACATGGACTTGTTTACAAGCTTTGATTCGAAACAGAAATGTCTGTTTGTCGGCAGTCTGAATACGGACCAAAAGCAAAATTCAGATCAAATTAGATCAAGTTAAGTGGACTTGGTCCTGATCCGGGATTTTCCCAGTCGGAATACACCCTTAAAAACCTAGGTAAGACTTTGAAATTCTATTAGCTTCATTCTAATGCCTTACTTTGTGTAAATACATGACATTTTACATTTTTTAATTTTTGAATAGAAAATAATGAAAAAACACAATGCATTTGTTATGTTAGGATTTATCAAATACAACTATAAACACAAAAAATTATAGGCTTCATCAGCAGCAAAGAAGGAAGTGAATTAGTTCTTTGATAAAAAGCCACTTTTATGTTGTTTTTCCACATCTGGTCCAACTCTTCTGATGTTCAATAACTGCTGCAATACCAATCAGATCCCTGCTTCCTCTCTTCCCCCCTCATTTCTGTGCGAGTATTCCCTCCTACAGCTATTTGAATAATAATAATAACACTGTTGACTCTAAGAATGCAACACACACACAGCCTCCTCCGAGCTTTCTGGTGGGAAAACAGCGAGGGTTCCGCTTCGCCTGCCATGTGCAGAAGCAACATATTAAACCAAACTCATGTGTCTTTCATATGTGCCTCTCCTTTTCAGCACATCTTCAGGCTACTGGCTGGCCTCGCCGGCTCTCAGATGTACTCAGTGGTGATCCCTCTCTCGTTCATCGCAGCCCTGTGCACTTATTGTGTTTGAGTCGCAAAGACAAAAACAACAAAAAAAATGGTCTCTCACTGCTATTAAAGATAAATTATTGAAACTCCCTTCCACCAGCAATAAAAATTGCTTTAGCACTGCTATGACTAACAACAACTAATTCCATTTACATAAACATCATACTTAGCCTGTTTAACCCGAGAATATTAAATTTTATTAATTATTCATGCCGAGATCAGCAGCACCAATTTGGATAAATAGTAGAAGCGTGTTTACAGTAAATATAGAAGTGAGGGCTAAATAAAATGAATGGAATTATTTATTTATGCTCAGCGTACCGGCGTTGGCAGTTTATTACTCTGAAGCCACGCAACGCCATGCAGCGATTTTAATTAAGACTAATTGTTTTCCTTATAGGCGCGCTAAACAAAGCTAATTAAATAGAACGCTGGCAACATTTCCCAGAAGAGGACAGACGCAGGTTGATTCACAGTGGGATAGCGGGAGTTACGCTCCGCCATGCATCAAAGTTTCACTCCGACTCACAATAGTCGGACAAGTGAGGACGTTGTGACGGCAAATATATTTGTAAACTCAGCAGAAGTTGTTGAATTTCACTGAAAAGTTGCAGGTATTTTTTGCTCTAGCATTCCTCCTCACGGTTGCATTTGGAGCCACTTAAATTAGGGAATGCATTGTTAGTTCAACCTTGACAAGAACTGACAACAAGAAGAGTCCAACCCTGAATGTATCCCGGCCTCTGTGAAGTGTCCAAGTCTGAGTCAGGTTTCTGCCCTCAGAACATCTTTTCATGTGTAAATAAATGACTTCCTAACATGTGCTCAACATTTGCTGAGGGGAAAAAAAAACTTGAATGTGCAAATGTGCACGCTGTTGACTCGGAGTCACTAATATATTTGCCAAGAAGCTTTCAAAACAGCCACTTTTCTCACCAGGATAAGTATATGGTATCAAACAGAAGTCTATCTAGTATGGATTTTATGCAACACTTTTTTACAAAAACCACGGCTCCTCATTCCCACAGTAGTCTCTGTAGCACAGAGATTTGGTGTGTGTATGTGGGGGGGTCATATTTATATACAAATGTGTGGTTTTTGCTTGAAGGGCTTCTGCTGCAGCATAAACTGTGAGGAAATTTTAAAACACGTGAAGTCACACTTTTTCCTCCTTGAAGATCCTCTCTCAACGACTCACGAATCGAACCACAATTCTTACTTTTTAATATGTTTGTTGCTATATGTATGTCTTTTTACTGGATGTCTGAAAATTATAATTATTTTTCTTAAATCGCCATCTTTTATACTTTTATTTAGAACAGGAGATCAGAAACACTTTACATTCTAAGCATTTCATATCGGTGCAAAGTCGGTGTAAAAAGTCACTTTTTCTCCACGACAGAATTAGCTGATTCAAGTCAAGTACGTTCGCACTTCACTAGTGTGCAGTGCTGCATATGAGCCCGAGGCTGGTTTTCTCTGCTTCAGAATCTGCTGGAATTATATTAATTGTGTCAAATTTTAACCAAAAGAATGTAAACACTGGAGCTAAAGCTCTTTTTTTTTTTTTAGAACTTATGTCAGTGAGTTGAACTTGCGTCTCAATTTTTGAACGGAAAAAAAAAGCACTAGCTAGTTTTACTTTGAAAACAGGAAGCTTTACTGACACTTTATTTTTGAAGATTTGTTTATGTCCGGTCACAGTAGCGATGCATACCCAACTTTGTTTTGATTTATAAACTTGAAATCTAGGATTTTTCTGCATTTTGAACAATAAATACATCGCTCCGGAATTATATTTTTTACTGCACTCTACTATATTTGTAAAGACTGTAAATCAGCGATCTCTGGCATTGCAAATATTTGTACTCGATTTTTCGGTAGAAGATCACAAGTACTCATTTAAGACCTATTTTGTAGCATTTTTCTTCTGGTGGAGGAAATATGTAAAAGAGTTTAAGAATAAAACTACATTTCAGGAGCAGAGGAAAAAACACTGCTTAAAAAAGCTCAGTTTTGTGACACAGAAGGTGAAATGAGCAGGCCAAAGTCTTCCTGCTTCAATCCTTCCTGATGCATCTACTTGTAGATGACTAGATTCATGTACATCTTCATTTTCCTCTCTAAGTTGGCATCTTGCTCAAATCCTTATGGCTACATAGCTCCAATATTGCTCACCATTTTTGTTTCCACTGCTAATGTTAGCTTGGGGGTGTAAGGGGCTGGCGGAGAGAGAGTGTAAACAAAGGGATGATGGGATATCAGCAGAGACTTACTCCTGTGCCAACAGTCCCACTCGACTTAATTTTTATCATTTTGACAAATCTACTTTTCACATCCACTTCATCTAGACAGGGTCACAGTCACAGGTCTTATTCACCCATGTAGTTTCACACTAATAGTGACTCTAACCTGCAACCACCAGGAGCAATGTGGGGTTAAATGTCTTGCCCAAAGACAATTAACACACGGACAGGAAAAGCAGAACCAAACCTGCAACCTCCAATCAGACGTTGATCTCTCCACCTCTGCACCACATTAATTTAGAGCGTTTATTCTGTTCAACTTTTGAATTGGAGTTCGTGAAACCTGCATATTTGCAGACTATGACAAATTTTCCAAGGATTTTGGCTAAAGTTCATCTGTAGTTTAAAATATATGTTGAAGAAAAAACAAAAAAACTCACTCAAACCTAACATTTTCTTTGAACTGCTCAAAGTGAACGCTCTCATATGTTTTTTAGGACATCAACAATGTCTATCAAGCTATTTTAAGACAAAAAAAATGTATTTGAAAACATTTAAAGGCACATTGAAGCTACATTAACGCCACCCTCTGCAATGCATGTTTAAGCAGCCACTTCCAATGAAAAGTCTGTGTCAGATTTGGTGAAATGTGTGTGACATTCTTTTAACCATTTAAATAACAGTAAATTTAAATGAACAATTTCAAGAACATTTTATTGCAGTGGCATTTCTTCCCATAGAGCATAAATATAACTAAACACATTTCTATCATAATTACTGTAAACTTTTCCCACTTTTCATTCCTCAGTTAGCTTGCCGAAGAACACATATCTCATCTGGTATAGAATGCCTCTTCATGGCGAATATGAAAGCCAACCACAATCAAGAAATTGTACACAGTTTTTAGAAAGAGCTGGGGGGGTGCAAATGACTGATTTTATGAAATAAAAATATGAATTTTATGTTCATTTTATGTACAAAACTTTGGACATGCCTGGTCTATGTGACGTGTAACTGAGTGTTCTGGTCTGCTTCGTTCAAAACTCTTGCGTTCAAGTGTAGTTGCGCATTTTTCTACGACTGGTTTTGGGCTCTACGTACAAACACATGCCAAATAAAAAGTAAACCAGATGGAACTTTGACCAGTCAGGGACTCGAATTTGGTAGTGACTAATAGAGTAATTCTTAATTCATGGAAGTGCCAATTGTTTGAAATTGATCATAGAGGAGAAACTAATAATTTTGGTTTTCTACACCGCTGGAATTACATGACACTAAGTCGTTCATATATCAGAACAGAGCAGTGGAAAAAAATGCCTGGATCCGCCAACTATCGGTGGCGGACATGCACTAGTAAACAGTAGGAAAAGAAAAAGAATTGTGGACACCGTTGGCTAAACGGGTGTTCAAGAACTTGCTTTTTAAGCGTTCTTAAATGTGTGTCACGTGTATCAGTTGCTTGAGGCTTTAGAAACTGCTGGGGCTACTTTTAATACCAAAAGTTTACAAGTCCAAATCCACTGAAGTCTGTGCAAGGTACATAAACCTTCCCCACTCTGTTTGGGCTCTATGATGTGGTGATATCTCATGATGGTGATACCCCAAAACAGATAGAAGTCGTATAGAACAGGGACAGTGTAGATTGACTCTTTTCTGACAGTTGTAACACCAGCATTTGAGTGTCCTGTTGATCTCAGTGAAAAAAACTACTAACATTTTAAGTATAAAACCCAAAAGACATTTCAATTTAAGTTCAGTGATTTGTAGACCCTTTACAACACTTAGGACTGTACAAAAGTCAAGCTGTGATGTTTCCCGAAGTTTGTACTCTAAATCTGTGCCAAACTGGTCTGAAATAAGATAACTCTGGCTCCCAGTCCTACTTTTTCCAGCTTTCCCAAGCCAGCTGCTGTAACTTCTTGCCATCTTTCTGTCACTGTGAAGTTGCCAGGCAACAAACAAGACTAGAGAGCTGCTCAACTTTCTCTCAAGCGTGTTTTTGTAAACCATCAAACAGTTTCTTTTGGGTTTTAAGGGACTGAAAACAGTTCAGAGCCCAGTTATCATTGGATCAGTCAACAGGACAGCTTGCAGGAAATAGCTCCTCTGGGCAGAGTGTCCACCCTGAGTGGCGGCTGCTAATTGAAAACGAAGAAATAATTACTGTCTTAAGAGTGATGGAGGACACACTGGGGACTCAGAGTAATATGGGACTACCGAAGAGTCCAACCGGGACTCCAAAGCTCCCATTGGGAGTTACTCCATTGTCACCGTCACAGCCAACACCCATTGGGACCAACTCATATGCACAGATTTTTTCCCACCTATACTGTTTTTTTTCATCCCACGTGCATGCTTTGCCACAGTTTTAACTGAAATGGAGAACAGGGCACCTGAGGGACCAGAAACAAATGGTGGTGGGTTGTCGACTGTGTCGTCTGAGGAACACTTGGTTCTGCTGCTGTCCTCATCAGCAGATTTCAATTAGTCGTGTAGCCAAGCATGGAGACATTAATCTCTGTGCAGAGCATTATTCACATTCATTACCATGCTATATCCAGACTATATCCAGTAAAAATTCCCAGACCTGCATAAAGTGGTGGAGAACATCCAGACGGCTTTTTCAGCCGTTGTAAGTTACATGCAAACCCTGCTGTAACCAACCACAGGCAGTTGTTTGAAAAGCAGGTTGTCGTGTGTGGGAGCACAAGCAGGGGAGTTGTGAATTCTCTGCAGAAGAGCACTTTCTAGCGTTGGAGCAGAGCAGTGCAGGCTCAGCTGGATCAGCCTGCCTGGAATTTCAGTCAACACACACAAAACCTCTGAAAGGGCCGCCTTTCCTGCACCAAAACTACTGGCAGCATTGCAGAAAATCATTGATTATTTGCTGTCACAGTAGCTGATTGGGTTCTGTTGACTTCTGTTTTGAAGGATTTCATTGGTTTCCTTCTGTTTGTTAAAGAGCTCTCCATAAAATCCAAATTTATTAGATGTGGAAACACCTCGCTCTCATTTCGCCTCTTTAAAGAGTCATTTAGGATCCATTACAACGTCATCGAACCTTATTGACCCCAGGAACAGAAGCAGGGTTAGTCATCAATAGCCCTCTTTTAACAATGACTAACAATGGCACCAAATGGCCTGGCTGCCTGCATCCACAACAGACCACCAGCATCCACCATCCATCACAGTCAGGACACTCCCAGCGTCCCCGATCATTTGGAGGACACGGCTCACCATTTCCAGAGTGTGTGTGTACTGTGGTTGGTGAATGCAGGACATGGCTGTTTACTCGCCATCTTTTATCTTAGTCTGTCGTTTATATGTTTGTAACGCTTTGATATTTCTTCTTACAGAGCATGTAGGTCAATTATTCCACCGTGGAATACCATTGAATTTCTATTTTATATCTTTTACATTTTAAAAATCCTATTTTTTTAAGTCAAGCTTTTCCAGTGGAAAGAAAAAGCTTTGTCTTATGACTTTAGTCCACATTTCTAGCTTTTTAAACATGCAAAAAATGTTTTATTTTTGATTAAATCCTTAGAACTCGGTTACTGATGATCAACAATTTAACTAATCAATGTTAAGGAATGGTGGGTCAAATACTGTACTTTATGGATTAGTAGACAGGTTTCTGTGAAGGACAACTGCTGAAATTGTTCCTCTATTCTATGAGCCTTGGCGAAGATCATCAGGCAGGCGATGTTATATTTTGCAGTTGTTGCAATGTGTTCCCAATGTCTAAAAGAATATTTTTGTCCATTAAGGTTTTTGATGGGTTACAATGGCTTAAGCCCACCATCCATTCCTGAATTTGGTGAAAACACAAAGTACCAATACTGCAATTCCTTAAAGTTCCAGTAGAGTCTGTTGTCAGAGTAAAGTCATTTCCCACTGACTCCTATGTTAAAGTCAGATTTTAAAAATAACCATACTTACAGTCCTGGTGCTTAAAGGGGGAGTTTGACTGCAAGAGAACATCAAACTCTACTTTGTCCCTCATGATTGCAATTGTTTTGAGCTGGACAGAGCGTGTCTACACTGCTTAAAGCTTCATTTTCTTCATTCAAAATTCAATGGGTGAGATATTATTACCAGTTTATATATGTGTATTCACAAAACTCTTAGTAGAAAATTTACAATTTCAATTGGAACAAGAAAAAAATCCATGTTGGCTCATTTGTTTGGTGCATGATTTAGGAAGCCCTACAGGTCATTTTTGTCTCCAATCTCACTTTTCCTAGATTAAATGTCACTCCCTCATGGTGTTTTCTCCGTCCGATTGTACCACACTTTCTGGTCTATTAAAATTGATGTGTGGTAGGTAGGTATGTACTAGGTTTGAGAGACCCGGAGCATCTCAATTTATTTTATGGCCCATTTTTAAGGCATTTTGACACAAGTTTAAAATCCGTGCCCGCCACGACCACCATTTATTGCAAACTTTTGTCTCCTCCTCTTTAAGGCAAGGTGTTTTGTGGTAAGGGAAACAAGCACAATCCATCCAACACAGTTCATGAGCGCTACTTTGCGCTTCCTCTTTGCTCTCAGAAGATTTTGAACTCAACCCATTGCACCTAGAGGAGCAGAATGGCTTTGGTTTATCTCGGATTGCTTTTTGTTTTTTTGCACACGATGTTCCGGTTTAATTTTCTCTGATATTTAACTATATTGGTTGACCAACCACTATTGGAGTCACCAAACCTCATCCGCCCAATTGCATCTTGGTACAGAAGCCCAGGTTTTAATCTGCAGGACAGTCAAACCCAAGGGACCCACTTGCCCGCCACCTGAGCACCAAGCGCTTCTCAAGGCACAATCTCAAAGGCATAATTAGAGAGGGCCCTTTGTTTGCTGTATTCAAGATGGCGGACTGCAGTTAGTCGTAATCAGTCACTTGGTAATATGTTCAAGGAGCTGAGAAGCGCGAATCATCATGTCTCCTTGGAATTGATGTTCAAACCGCCATGGTGCGACGCCGCAATGAACACACATGATTACAGATCATGGAATCAGCAACCACCCCATGGTTGCCTAAATGAAAGCTTATCTACTATGAGAAGACAATTAATGTCATTAGCTATGGAATGTACAGTTTATCAAGAGATTCTGATGTCTTTTCTTTTCTCTTCTATCTATTCTATTCTATTCTACTTCTATTCTATTCGTATTTATATTCTATTCAATATTCTACTATTCCTTATTTTATAGATGTGATGGCAATTATTACAGCTTTTACTACCTCTTGTTTCGATCCTGTTGGAGCTGTACATGAGAAATCACCTCTTTTTCACCCTCCTCTTAGATGTAAAGTCCCACCAGGACTTCCTCAAGGAAATGACCCAAACAAGCTAGACTCATCACAATCCACACCTCCGTTGTGCGTGTCCACAGCCAAACATGGAATTGTGGTTAAGTGAGCTGCAAAATACATAAGGCTGCGGGTTCACGATCATCAGCGAAAAACCTGAGGGAGCTACTTATGAGAGCAAGACATCAGGCAGGGCCTGTGAGGAGGCAGAGACACAATATCTTTGTTTTACAGAATCTGTAATTGAAAAACAAAGGGCTGGTGTGTTGAAACACTGTCACCAAGCCACTGGTTCTGTTTACACTGATATGTTTACATTGAAGAAGATCTTCCTCATTGGTTTGTTAATTTTGTTTGCTTTTGTTGCTTCCGGTTTTTAGTCGCGTAGCGGCACAAGATGCTGAAATGTGTCTGTGTCTCTTCCACCTAAAATAAAAGCTAAAACAGAAATGGAGTGAACCCCAGCAATTTAATGCTGTAATGTATGCAGTGGACGGTCCCGACACTTGGACCAGCCATGATATGTCCAGTCATGTGTATGAGATGTCACAGATGTCAGATCAGAGCGGTCATGATCAAATGTAAAGCCCAACTCGCCTCCTGAATTTGCAGTTTCAGGCTTGGGTGCGACACGGTGACTGTTGACATCATTTGATTTGCCTTTCCCCAGGAGCTTTGAGAGTGGTCCATTAGAGTTATTGCTGTGGGGCGTAGTGCCAACGCAAACCGCATGTCCCCGTTACCACAGACTCACCTGCTGAGGGAAATCTGGCCTCTTCAGATCGAGCCAAGTTTGGATTTACACATACTTACATGTCAAACATCACAGGCAAATAAAAGCTGTCCAGATTGCTGTTTTTAGTACAGAGTGACAGAAGTGCAACAACGTTTAAAATTAATATGTGGCTAAAAACGTGATATAGAAACCAAATGAAACATTGAACATACAGTATGTGGCAGAAGTCAATTTTATAAATAAAACATATAACTAATTTACGTATTTTTGGGCTAAAAACCATTAAACTTTCCAATCTTTTGCTTTTAGTTTAACGTTGTGTTAAAAAGAAAACTATTTCCATGTGTACGTTGTTCATTTTCATACTGTTCAATAAAAAGCCTGAGATTTTCCTTTGTTGTTTGCAGTTGTCCCTCACAGTTCACCTTTGTGAGATTTTCTTCAGTGCACTTTTGTATGTCCATTTCTTTTTCTTTTCTTACAGTGACGATGAATTTATGCGTCCTGATTGGCTGTTGACCTTGCCAATCAATCCATTCAGCTTTCCACATCTTCGATTGCAAGCAGCTCTTTGTGCGTTTCGTATATACAGGACTCTTTTTTGCGAAAGTTTTGAATTTCCGAGAGTTTAAACAGGTGAGAAAAGTGTGAAAATGTTGATGTCTGTCTGATACAAGTCCATTAAGTGTGTAGTGATGAGTTTTTACAGCCTTAAAACATCTAGAATTATTCTACATACATGACTACTCATGGATTTCACCTTTCACGAGTTTTTTTTTAGAATGTTTTAAAATTGTTGCAAAAACATTGAAAGTACATTGTTTTTAGGTTGTATTTTGTTCTGGAGGCTTAAAGTACAATTTAAGCTACTTCTGATCTTTGCACCTACAAAAAATATAAACTAAAACACTTATATAACTCAAAAATTCAAATATGCCAAAATAATACAAACTGAACAAGTAAAAATACTAAAAAAAAAAAATTTTGGTTAGCTTTTTGGCACATTTATTTATATTTATTTCTCTCTTTTTTAGCGTCACTTCTGACATTCCATAAAGGTAGATTTTCATAAATCTTTTTTGGGGGTGGGGACAATAGACAAGTTTAAAATCTAAAAGAAGCTAAAGCAAGCAGCTAAATTATGCTTAGCTGTTTTTCTGTGTAACTTTGTACATTTATTTACTGGTTTTCAATTAAATAATAAACCAAGTTATTTTTCTTTTGGTACATCTTTCTTCCCGTACACGTAAATCACTAAGAAACAGTTTCATAAACTCTGGAGTATTAAGAGACTTAAAATTATTAGTCCGTAGCGGATTCTTTGTAAAAGAAGCGTTCGTGAATTGCTCTTCTTATCCACCTGTTAGACGCAGGATTTCTTCATCATCATTCGCTTATAAGTCACAGATGCCACAGTCTCCTGAACACTAGTCTTTTAATCTCTCCTGATACTCCTGGCGTCTGTATCATGAATCAAAAACGAGACAACAGCGTGTTCAGTGAGGTTCCACAAAGCTGCTGTGAACCAGAAGAGACTGTTTTTGATTTCAAGGAGGGGTTAGCAACACAGAAATTCAAAACCAAGCTGGAAATAGAAAGGGAAAACGAACCAGCAAACCATTTTTTTTGCTGGAACTTCTCCTTATATCTTTATGGGGCTTGTTGGCTTCTTTTGAGATGGAAGAAAAAAGAGATGGAGGAGCGTGAAGCATCCGAGAGGGTTGGCTGGAGAAAAACAAGAGGTGGAGGCCAGGAGGGCAAGCAGGACAGTGACATTCACGTGTTGCGACGTGGCGACACTGACAAGGTGTGCTCCCTGCCGTTCAGCCAAGCTGTTATCACAGTCGGCCCCCGTTTCCAGGTCGCAACCCTCAGCGGCGCCGGCATTATTGGGTCGCGGCTTGGTGCCACATCAGCCCTCAGCGCGGGCCGGCAATACCATTGTCTGACAGGGAAGTGTGGCTCCGATAATCGAACACTCAGTCGCACACATTTAGGCTCCTCACTGATCTGCCCTGGCAACCACCTAGCAACCACCTGTCCTGCTCCGCCATGCTCTGACTGGAGCACCGCGACCGGTGGGCATGCCTCGACACTTCCGAGCTAATGGGGACAAACGGAGGCAACAAAAGGACAAAGGGCTCACAAATGAAAAAGTGTAACCCACAAAGAAAGATGAGCCTCAGAAGGCCAAAGTCACACGGATGTAGTGCAGGATTTATCATTTACAGTCTGAAGAAAATGTGTTAAGGGAACAGCTCCACATCTACAGGAATGATGAAAGGAACCTGGAGAACGTGCGGCGCATTCATCATTCAAAAGCGTCAGAATCGCAAGGAAAAGAAAAACTTCTGCCAAAGTGAAGAAGGCTGGTTGTAAATTCGTTCTCTTCCTGCCCTTCAGCGATAATGCAACCCAATCGGTTATCTCGTCTTTGTGCTGCCGGCAATTTGCATCAGAAGACACAACAAACCATTGACACAAATTGTGTCAACTGTTGACAAAGACCTCAGCGAAGAACACGCTCAGTTTGTGTTTGCATGAAAGAAGGCTGGCGTCTTTGGAGGAGAGTTGGCCGTTAGTCAACCTCTGACCGACCCGACTCTGAACTGAACTTGTTTTTGTGGGATCCGTTGAACGGGGAGTGATATCTAACCAGAACAGCCCACGACCTTGACGCCCCAGAGGTCAATGTTTCTGCAGTGGAGAGGTTGAAGAGTGACAATCGCTTCCTTATGCCATAGATGTGAAACTGGTATCACATGCAGATACATCTTCCGCTTCTGTCCAACACTGTTGCCTTATCGGCGTCCAAGAGGCGAAGCAATGGCCTCACGTCTTTTTAAACATGCAAACGCTGCACCTTTGTCAGGCTGTGAACACAAATCAATCGAAGCAGCCAAAGCCATCCAAGATGGGAAGGGGTCCTCAGACAAGCCATGATGGAGCCTCTTTTAATTCCAGAAGCTTTGGTTTATCTCTTTGACCAGGTCCAGCTCCAATCATTGGAGCTGGACATCTTCCTGCTAAAGAAACAGGAATTATTCGACTGAACCTGAGATAAACACAAGATCAGGCGCTCTCTTATGAGACCTAACGAGGATAGCCAATAAACGGAAAAAAGCGGTTGGGGAAAACACTCAAAAAGAAGAAGAAAAGGCAGAAAATTTCATGCCAACTTTCTCGTTACTACCCAACCCCCCTTTTGCTTTCTCTTCCTTGCATTTTTAAAGAGCCGAGAGGCCGTAGCAGAGTGAATGAACCATGACCACAAGCAGATGCTCCACACATCTCCCTCTCTCTCGTTGCGCCCTTCCCACTTTACCAACCCTCCATTTCCCACAACTAACTCAAACATTGCCGTTGCTCAGAGGCACACGTGGCTCTCGAATCGTCCGAGTGGACTTGTTTTATCAGTCACCCAAGCAGGTTTAAAGTGGACTGAAAATGAAGACTTGTGAGGTAACACGTCTGTTTCTATGTTTTCCGAATTAACCAACAACTTTAGTGTGATTTTTTTTTTTTTGTCCTCTTCAGTGCCATTTTTCTCAAACATCATTGTTGCCTCATTCTCTTTGAGCACTTAAAGGCCAATTGAGGACTTATGGGACATTTGTAATTTCATTTACATAGTAGAATACTTACATAATAGAAAATAAGTAAATTCAAAAACAGACATGTTTTTATTATAGTTTAAAAGCTTGTTACTACTGCATTAAAAAAGTATTTTTTAATAAAATATAAATTATTTCCATAACAAATTATAATATAATAATATTTTTTTTTACAGGAAAAAAAATAACACTTTTTCTGTCATGAATTGACTAATCATTTAACCCTTTAGCAGCTGAATTTATTATTCAAAAAAATGTCCTGTGTGGTTTTCCTCTGAAGATGCTAAATTAAGTAAAGTTTGGAGTAAAGGTGGTTTGATGAGTGCTTCTGTCATTTGCCATCAAGGGGTCACTTAATTATAATTATATAATTAATTTATATACAATGTATAAATAACAAGAATAAAAAATTATATAAACCTATAAATTGTTGAGGTATCTGACCAATAGATATTTATTTATATTATTTTTTTAAGTTGAACAATTTTACAAATTGCTAATTAAAAAGCTAGAAAGTAAGTTTTGGTACCTAACAGCACTTATACTAAAGACTCACTAAAGACAAAGCAAATGCAGAAACTTTTTTGCGCAAAATAAAACATTTAATCTCTAATAAACTAAAAGAAA
>BOLG01000720.1:0-45699 GCA_016861445.1 Oryzias woworae
AATATTTAAACAAAAATGACATACAAATATTACAGATATTTTTATTTTTGTCAAAACAAATTTCGAATGCATTACAAAGCAGCTGCCGTCAAAAACTGTCTGACTCCGTACACACCTGAACTGCAAGACACCTGTAATAATGCTGATGATATTTGTAGCCACGCCCACCAAAATGCTGGTAAACAGCAACACAGTGCGGAAAGAATTTGCAATCCTTTTTGGGATAGTTCACTTACTTTGTATTTCACTGAATGATTTTGAACGTCTGTATCATCACGGTAGGTACAATTTTTCTCACTGCTACTTTGGTACGGCGAAGGCCTGCTGCCCAGGCGGTTACTGAAGACACTACGACTACGAGGGTAACTTGATAAGTTTTGATATTCTCTCAACTACTATCTTACAACTCTTACAAACTCTTCAATCATTGTATTTTCCAGCAGATTCTGAAGCTGAGAAAAGCACATTTGCAATGCGTTTCTACTGAGTTTTATTTTGAAGCAAAGGTGATACGAAAACTGATTTTTTTCATATTACTCAGCTGATTGATTGCGTTAATGTAGGAGACAGTTAAGGTGTTCAAAGAACGTGTTTCCCAGCTACATCTCCGGTGTCACAGGGTTAAACAAAGAATTAAAAGCTCCATATTTTTCACCCAGTGACACCACCATGAGGATGCATACTTACAATCTTAATCATCTCTAGATATGTGTGAATCTAATGAGTAGATTTGAATGATCTTTTATTTAAGATTAATTTATTTTTGAAAGGACCATACCTTCAAAATTATACCAGACTGTCTATAAAATACAGCGAATGTTATGTAAAAACATTTTTTGTAAATGAGATGTGATTTTATTTTTAGATCATTCTATTCTAATGAGGACTCCTGAATGAGGGAGAAGAAGGAAACGTGGAGACATTTGTTTTTTAAAACATCAACTTGACAGTAAAAAACACTTGGTCCTTGGCAGATGTGCAAAATATGCATTTACAGATTCACTGACAATGTTTCTCGTAGACAAATCCAACCCCAGAGATGGCTCTATAAAGGTCGCCCAGCCAGCTCTTCTTTCGTGCAGCCATTCCCTTATGAACTCTCATTTTCTTTTGAAGCACTTCCTTAGGTCACGGGATCGCGCATGAGGTCACATCCTGTCTTTTCTGATCAGACCTGAGGGACTGGCTGCAGATGTGGGGGCCGGAGGTGTTCCCGTCTCATGGAAAGAGATGGCGAAAGCGTCCTTTTCCTTTTTGTTTTTGAGCCCTGTAAGGGGTAAATGTTTTCTGCATGTGGGTAATTATTTTCCCTCTCATGGGACGCATCACAAAGTGACCAAAATAAACTGAGAAGATCCTTGTATTTGAACCAAGTAATGAACCTGCCAGATGTAGCATTGAGGTTCTCATGTCTTTTAAGATTCATTGTGACTCTTCTCAAGTTCTGAAAAATTTTGTTTATTTAGGACAGATGGTTCAAGCTTGTTTTAATGGGGAACCATTGCTTAAGGTGAAATTAACTGCAGCCAGGTCATGTGATCCAGTCCTTTGAGGCTGTGATTCTGTCTTTTCTAGAAGACATTGTGATTCACATGAAGCCGTCAGGCTCATCTCTTGCTGTTTTCAAACCCATTTTCACCAGCGTAGGGCAGCTGATCCTCACTATTATTAAACACCAGTCTGTCTACGGGTGTGGTATCTGCAAGTTTTAAAGGTGCTGTTGTCAAACCTCTGATTAAAAGACCAAACTTGAGAACTCTTGACGTAGCTCTAGTTGCCCTTTCGCTCAAAAATTTGGAGAAAGTGGTTTACCTACAGTTGAACTCCTTCCTTGATAAGAAGCATGTCCTGGGGAGGTTCCAGTCCGGTTTTAAAACCCTACACAGCACAGAGTCTGGACTGCTGGGGGTTTTTAACAATATTTTCCAGGCAACTGACAATCGGAACTATGTTGTCCTTTTGCTGGATTTGTCCGCAATATTTGATACCTTGGACCACAATCTATTATTGCCCAGGTAGGAAGGTTTGGTTGGGATTTTGTGGTATTCCACACAACTGGCTTTCATCCTGTTTGTCTTACAGGACTCTGTGTGTGAGCAAGTCTGGATTCCATTCTTTAACTGCTCCACTATTGTTTGGGGTTCCACAGGGCTCTATTATAGGACCACTTTTATTCTCTTTGTACCTCCTTCTTCTCGGCTTCATCCTAAAAAAGCACGAGGTTCCCTTTTATTGCTACACTGATGCTAGTTAGATTTATTTACCAATAAAGAAAGAATGCTCCGTTACACCATGGAGCGCGTAAGAGGGACCACATCTCCCCTATTCTGGCTGCCTGTGAATTTTAGAGTTCATTTTAAGGATTCTTTTATTTGTTTTTCATGTTGTTGTGCACCGCTGTACGTCTCTGAGCTTCCCTGTCCTTACAACCCCAACCTGGTGCCTCAGGTCCAACAGTAGCTCAGACGGAATGAGCTTTTTCAGGGACGCGTTGCCACTGAACATTTGGTAGCATGTCCATTTAAAAAAAAAAACTTGTTAAAAAACCCATTTTTATTGCCAGACCTTTGACACAGCGTGAGATTCTGTTCTGCTGAAGTGTTTTTAACATAACCGTTTTGTTGTTTATTTTTGCTTTTATTTGGTGTTCTTTATGTCATTTATTTATACTTTTTATCTTTAATTGTTTGAACATTTTATCTGTTGTTTTTATTGTGTTTTGAGCTTTTAATGAATGGCGCCTTGTCTGACTGAGGTGATTTTAAGGCGCCATGTAAATCACTAAACTAAACTAAACTAAGCTAACAAAGTGATAATTAGATGGCTTGTCATGCTATGTCATGATAATCAGTATTAAAGTGTAAAGCTGTGTTCAGACCGAACGCGATTCACGCGTCGAATTACGTCGACGCTTATCTTTTGTTGCATTGCTAATTTCGTTGCTCGACACCTGTCCCAAAACGTGGTAAATAAGCAGACGCATGTGGGAGGAGCTACCATCTATGGTGCTAAGGTTTTAGTGAACGCACCTTTTTCTCACCTAATGCACCTTATTTTTGACTTAAGTTAAAATTAGACCATTCATTGACAGTGGTCCTTATGATCTTGTGCGTTCGGCAGTTTGGAAAATTTGGCACTTCTTGATACATTTACAGTACCACACGCGCAAAAATTGCACGTTCCCTTTTCAATGACATCTCCTGAGGTTGCTGTCTATGAGCATAAAGCAAATGCAAGACTCGCCTGTGCTCCCCTTAAGATCCAACCCTTCACTGAAACGGACAACCAAAAAACCTCCACGTGATTAAACCTTCGCTAAAATATTTTCAGTTTGATCTGCGTACGAAGGAGGCGTGCTTGTTTTTTATGGGAGGTTGTGGTTTCCATCACCAGCTAGTCATTCTGTTCTGGTTTTGGCAGGTTATGATGCAGAATCTGACCTTAATTGGGCCCAATTTACCTCAATAAAAGTTGTGACCACTTTGTTGCTCCATCTTCTAAAGTCTTTGACTTCTACGAGTAAAAATGGGACCCAATTTGTAGTCATTAGTGGGAGCTAAAGCTAAATTTAAAAAAAAAAAACAGTGAATAAATGTGACTTTTGGGAAAATTGTTTCCACTGTTGGTCACACTGATGATGCCACTGAGGAGGAGGCGGCTGGCTTCTAATTTAATTTCCTCATTAAGTGGTCAAGAGGCAGCATTTGTGTGCGTGTTCCGGTTGTGCGTTCAGCCCTTTTCCCCATTTCCAATTTCGCTCCTCTGCGAAAGCAGCACACGATCCTCCGTGTGGCAGAGAGGTAGCTAGCAAAATAATGAACAATAACCACGCTTCTTAAAACAGACGAAGGGAGTGATCGCCGCAGCTGTAATACCTGGCTGCTGCTTTGGGCAGCAACGCCGGTGGAACTGCTAATAGAGCATTATGGGAGCCCAGGGACCAGTGCTGACAGGTGATTTATGTCACCTCTGACGACTCCGGCCCGCGAACCAAACCCTGATAAAAGAAGAGCTAGATTGGAACAAGCAGGATGATGAATAGACTACACGATCCAGAGACCCGTCTCATTAGAGGGAGGAAAAGAGAGAGACGGAGTGCTGGCCATTTAAGCTAATGTAGCGAGTCATTGTGTGAGCGTGTGGATCCATCTGCATACCCACTGCTGCTTTGTGTGTGTGGAGCGCGGTGGGCAGCAGTAGCAGGTTGGAAATTAATTAATGACACACTAATATATGGCGAGGCAGCTTGACCCCTGCATAATGCCGACATATAGGATTAACCTTGGTTGCCACTTGGGGCTTTTGTTAGCCCACATGCTGCTAACAAGTAAAACAGGGGGTCCCACAGCACTGTGGAAAAAAGGTGGTTTGTGAGGCTGTGCGCCGCGGGATAAAAGAAACTGATTTATTTTCTCACTGCTTCAGGGGATAAGCGGTGTGTTTTGGATTAAAGGATTCAAAGTTTGCCTTTAATAAATAGTCAGAGCCTGGATATTCACAGGGAGGAGAGAGAGAGAGAGCCAAGCATGATTGGATTATAGGAGATGAATTTCAAAAAGGTGGCATCTCAGAAGATTTAAGACGCAGGGAGGAAGAGGTGGTTGCCCCACATGTGGACAGCAACAAAGATTAAAACGTATCGAAAAAACTACCTTTCACAGCAAACCGTCATGTGTAAATGTATTTTTTGCATTTATGTGTTTGTGAAGAGCAGGGATTCGTTATTTTAAACTTAAGTTGTACCAGTCCATACACATACTGGAGTTAAGTATTAACTTAGGTGAATTAAGGAGGTTTTTTTACCTTTTTTAAATTATTTTAGGAAAATTCCTCACAATTTCTTCTTGATCTTGTTATTTATGGATTCTTTTTCCTCACACATGTCATTGTTGCAGTTTGATGTCTTCAGCCATTTAGTTCAGAGGTTTTTCTTTGGTCTATTTCTGTTCCAGTGAATTTAAGCAGACATTTGTCTCTTTATAAAATAGTTTCTTAGTGTTTGGACTATTTCTACCCACCATCGCTGAGTGCTTTCTAAATAAAGAGAATAATACAGAAATAAATATCATGCACCACAGTTGGTTTGTAATTCAGTAAAAAATATTGTTTTGCTTTGTTTTTGCTGTTGTAAAGCTCCTCTTTTCAATGTTAAATGTTTATTGCACATTTGCAATATATTAGACTCAAATATTGTGAACAAAATTGGACAACCAGTTTGTTACAGTTGATTCATTTAAAAGTTAAATTTTAAATGTAAAAAGAAAATTCAAAATAATTAAAACAAAATTCTTAGTCTCTGTTGTTACATCAATTACAAACGTCCCCATTTCATAGAGGTTTGCATGCTCTGGTATCAATCGATTCATTTAAATGATTAGAAAACAGCAGATAACTTATGCTGTTAATAAAAACCCACATCTGACGCTTTGAATTTAGTGATGTCAACATTAAACTATTAGAATAATCTTTTTGCGGGTAAATGGTCTGGTGTTCCTTATCCAGGAACTCTTTAGTACAAACTGATTTAATCCGTTTTAATGCACAAACTTGAGTGGATTGTAACTTTAATTTGAGCTGTCAATCGATTTCACTTTTTTATTCTGGATTCTGAATTCAGTCATTAACTTTTGTTACATGCAAATGTATTGCATATTTTTAATGTAACTGTCAAACCCGGCATTTGTTAAGTAGTATACTCAAATAAAAGGATAGAAAACTTATTTGCTCAGAAGTCTTACTTCTCAAAACAAATGAACCCCCAACCACTAACATGACCATTTTAAGTCTATTTATTGACTTAAAGTTTAAAACTCACATTAAAAAGGCATTAAATTATATTTAATTAACAATTTAAATGAAATAAAAAACAAATTTGATTTTGAAAATAAATGTACAGAAAGAAGTAGTTACTACATTACACAGCACTATCTGCCTAGGTGTTAAATAAAGGATATTTGTTTTTCTAACAGTGTTTTCTTGTGTAAAATGCTCTCTTGTAGTTATGGTTTATATAATACCCAATTACCAAGTAAATACAGACAATTTCAACCCGAACTAGAAAAATAAATGACAGAATAATAGAGTGTGAATTTACTCCTTCTGTTTGCTGAAAGTTGGGTGACGGCTGCAGACTTACAAAGTTTGTTCAAAAATGACATTCAGTGGGGGCTGATATGGCAGGCCACAATACAAATATTATGATTTCAAATGTAATTTAAATAAGGAGATACCAACAGGTAACTTCATTTTTAAGTTTGTCGTTCGCTTCTGGATTGAAACCTTTTTTTAAGATACCATATCCATTTTTCAAAGGCATGCCTTTCTCAAATATTATGATGGAGTATAAAGGCCACCATGAAAATGTAAACATATGAATTTACCAGAATAAAATCGTAAAATAATGAGGAAAAAGTCACAACTTAACAAGGAAAAATCTGTGCTTTTATGGAAATAAAGTCTGGTTGCGTAAGCCTCTATTACATTGCGCTCCGGCTACATCCATCAATGCAGCAATTTATGGCTTTTTGATCATAGGAATCTATCTCCCATAATGCATTTGGACCTCTGCAACTGTACTACCAACAGCATAAATGGCTCTTCTGCCGGAAATCCACTCCTGTATTTGTTCTATTTTTGTTGATTAGTCTTTCTTAGTAAAAAGCTTTTTGCTTCATAAATGTAAAACTTTAACCTATAATTTCACAATTACATATGAAATGATAACTTTATTATCATAAAATATCGACTCTTTTACTCATAATTCTACTACTTTTTTCTTTAACATTTTTGGGACTTTTTTAAGAAATTAATATTTATTTTCAAAAATGTCAAAAATGGTTTTGTTGTTTTCATTGGGATGTAGTAGTTGGGTTTTCTGCTGGATCCCTATGCTTTTGATGTATTGGTGATAATATTTTGGTCTGTGTTAGGTTCACACCCCTGTGCCTCTGGTGCTTTTGTAACCACATTGGTAGCATTGGATTGCTGAGATGTTTTTGCAGTTTGGAGTTTTCTGAGCCAGAATGTAACAGAGAAACTTTCAATTGACTGTTGTGTGTTTAGAAGTGCAACCAGTGGGAAGCTTTTTGCTTTGAGGAGCAGTCTTCATATTTTAAAAGGCTTCCTTGGAGTTTATGGTCTAAATTCAATGCAGAAGACAAACTAGTCAGAACAAAAACGCACAGAAAATGTTCAAAATTTTCTCCAAAAGTATTCAAATACTATTTAAAATGATCTAATGACACTAAAATTTAGTGAGTCATTTAGTTTTCCATTGTTCTTGAAGCAATTAAATCGTTTCTGTATTAACAGTGAAACGCACCAGGATTCACTTGCAAGTGAACTGAAATGCTCATTTTAAAGTCTGTTTGATTTGGACCACTTAACGAGATAAATCAAAAAAAGAATTCAACTAACACTTTAAATAATTGAATTTTGTTTTTTAAAAAGAACAAAAAAATTATTTGTTTAAATATATTTACATGATCAGAACTTGTACTTAGTCTAAAATGTACGTTTTACCTGTCTGACCTCACAGTTCCAAAACTGAGTGCCTTAGAAATTTCCCAGAAGTCTCTGCGAAACTACAGTAGACATCAATACTCACAAGATTGTGGAATAAGGACCACAATGCATTGCTTTGAATGATTTTAGTGAAAAGAAATTGGTTTTACCTATTTTTTTTCATCATGAGATTTATGAATAGTAGTAGAAAAAAATTTATAGTTATTAGATTTTTACTTTGGGAAATTGGTGACGTCATGTTTGGTGTTTAAAAAAAAAAAACAGTGAGCATGGTGTCTGACTTGCTTTTAAAATCCAGGGCACTAGATAATCCCGCACTACATAGTTTTTTTTAGTAGTTAGGGAGGGAAAATCAAAAAAAGACTAAAAAATAAAACAGAAAGGTTAGATCCCCAAACATTGCCTCCAAACAGCAAAATTCAACCTGTTTTTGTTTAAAACCTCCCAAGCTGAAAGCCTCCTGCTTTTATTGCCATGATGGATTTCCCATTTAGCTTGACCCTATATTCATTAAAAGAGGATTTAAACCCGTTAAAAAGGGAGAGGAGAGAGGCCCCTCAGGGACTGTGTTTGCTCTGCCGGGCCCCTGCCTGAGACACACACTTTCTCCCTCTCACACACACAATGGCTGCTCCCTTCGGCCTATAACTCTCCATCAGACAGGGCTTGTTAGATGTGGAGAGCTGGGGAGGAGGGTCCAGGTTTTATTAGTGGCAGCAGCTGCACTCCTCTCTGGCTCTATAAAAGGTAATTACTGCTGGTGGGTAACAAGCTAATTGATTGCTAATTAGGTGAATCAGTTTCTCTAAGTGCTGTCCCATTTGCTGACAGATGGTGACAGAGTGTGGTGTGAGTGCGGTGGCTTGGCTCGTGTGGTATCTCATTTTTATTTATTTATTTCCCCCCCCTCCTCTGTGTTTACGGCCGTAAGGGCGTCGGGCCGTTGACAACACACACATAGGAAGGTGGATCTCTAGGTGGTGGAGGTCGGACGGGTGCTGGAGCAGAAACATGATTGATTCTGCAAGGAGTCACACTTGGAGAGGAAATGAGAGCGGAATAGAGGCGGTGCACGGTCCACCGGCGGCAAAGGGGACTACTGGTGCCCCTGTATACACCGTGGTATGCAAATGAGAGGCCATGCGGAGGGGACGGATGGAGGGAGGGAGGGTGAGGGAGTAAGAGGAGGAGCTTTACTATAAGCAGTGATGACAGCGGGAAAAACAAAGTACTCAGAAGAACAGAATCTGGTGGGAAATTTAAAAATACTACGACAAATGTCAAACTGTTTTAGTGTGGTTTAAAGATCCACGATTGAGGGAGCATCAGGACTCTTAAATCTGTTCGTCCTCTATGCAAGGACCTGTCAGTAGGCCGGTTTCTCTGTCTCTGCTATTGCAGTAAAGGCACAAACGTCGGGCCTCTAAGGTTTCATGTCTGATGGTATTTCAAATGCCCATTTTACGCCCGGCTGCTGGAGTGTCATGGTGGGTGGCATGGCCAACCACACCAGTTGTTTTTGATTTACAACCCTTGGGGTGAAAGGTTTATTGGTTCAGACTAGTTAGTTACAGGGCTAAAATAAGGATCGGGTACTACTGACACTTGCTCTGGACAAAACGCATACTCTCCATCCACAAGCCTCCATGGGTGTGAGAATCAGTGTGCATGTGCCGATCAGCTCAATGCAGCTCTCCTATTGCTTGTTCTGACGTTAGGACTCCTGTCTTAATTATGCATCTTGCCCAAGGACACTTTGACACATGGGCGTGCAGGGCGGGAATTCGAACCCGCAATGTTCCGACCAGAGGTCGGCCACCCTGCAGCTGGACCACGGCCGCCCCCGTAGGAAGGACACACTATATTTTACTATATTTTACTATACTTTTGAAGTTAAAAGAACTTTCATTAGGTGATTTAGAAACAGTAAGAAACCTTGGCGTTGTTTTTGACTCTAAGCTAACTTTCGTCCCACATATTAAACATGTGGTTAAAACGTGTTTTTATCATCTTAGAAACGTGGCTAGAGTCCGCCCACTACTCTCTCTGGCTAATATGGAGATGCTGATGCATGCTTTTATCACAAGTAGAATTGATTATTGTAATGCCCTGCTTGCTGGTCTTCCAAAAACTAACCTTAAGAATCTTCAGCTTCTCCAAAATTCTGCTGCAAGACTTCTCACCAACACCAGGCGACAGGCCCATATCACTCCACTTTTAAAATCCCTGCATTGGCTCCTTATAAGCTTCAGGATTGATTTTAAGATACTTTTAATGGTTTTTAAATGTCTTAACGGTCTTGCGCCTTCCTATCTGTCTGACCTTTTAGTTAAATATGAACCCTCGCGGACCCTGAGATCCTCTGGCACTGGTCTTCTAACCATTCCAGCTGTAAAAAACAAAAACTTACGGAGATGCATCTTTTCAGTATTATGGCCCTCGTTTGTGGAACGGTCTGCCAGAGGATCTAAGAGCTGCAGAGAGCATAGATGTTTTTAAGAAAAGGCTCAAAACCCACCTTTTTAACCTGGCTTTCATATAATTTTTACCTTGTATCTTTTTACCTATTTATCTTTTATCTGTTTTATGTTTTATCAATTTACACTAAATTATTAATTTATTATAAATTCTTCATTATAATGTTTTATTGTTGGTTTTTTTGCTTTTATCAATATGTTTACTTTTTAATTTAGTTTAATTTTAATTTTGTTTGCGGTGCTTCCTCAGTTGGGTGCTCTTTCTCTGGGTCGGCTGCCGTTCAGCTGCGGCGGCTCTGGATGGGGACCTGCATCGCTCCCTAGCTGTGGTGAGGCGGGTCCCTGCTTGTGTCGCTGCGTTTGGTTGGCTGTGCCGCTACTCACATGGAGAGAGGTCCCAACTATTAGCGTTTTTAAAAAACAAACTGTCATGCTCAGCCTGTTTCCCATTGCCAATCTCCATCAGTTAGGGGGTGGGAGGTCTGAAAGGGTTGGGGGGTTGTGTACGGATCTGGGGGAAGGGACTTTATGTTAATTTATGCTTATTTTTTATATTATTATTTGTTTTTTATTTGCTTATTTAGTATCACTATTATTTTGTTTTATTTTGTGTAAAACACTTTGTGTTATGTTTTATATGAAAAGTGCTTTATAAATAAAGATTAATTGATTAATTGATTGATTGATTGATTGATTTATATATTTTAATCAATAAAACTGAAAATTGGTTACCATGTTTCAACCATAAAACTGGATGTCTTTACATAATATAAAAAATTTCAACTAAAAAAAAAAAAGTAAATACTTAATGAGAAAAAAGAAATTGATTAACATTAGAAAAACTAGCTAATAGCCTAGCTTAGCATGGTGTTTTTTTGCTTGTAACTTTATGAAGTTTGCTTAATAAAATTAAACAAATCTATCAAACCGAATAATTTTTTACAAGTTTTCCAATTTTTGTGGAATTTTTCATAAAAAATTGAGTTAGCTACCCATAATGCCTTGTTTTAAAGTTAAACTGAGCTAAGCTAAGCCATACTAAGTTGAATAACTTCTTCCTGTCACTCATTTTTCCGTCACGTCTTAGACATTCATACCTGTTACAATATATGAAAGACTTGGTGTCACATAATTCCGGCTGGGAAAAAAACGCAATTATTAATTCCTTCACCAGGAACAATTTTCAAATGATTGGGACTTTGGCGAAGTTAAAGGGATGCCTTCCATACATCACTACAAAAGCCAAGTCCATGACTGGTCAAAGTTAAACTGGTTTAACATCAATGTTCCATTGCCGCAAGTTTTGTACGTAGAGCCCCTTAAAAAATGTGCGCAGCTATGTGAGAGTTTTAAACGCGAAACGCACATTTACATACGTTTTAAAGACTTTTCATTGAAAGTGGCTGCTTGAACATTGTCTAAGGTGGTAGCTTAATCCAAATACTTATACAGTTATAGTTTAACAAAGCAAAAAGTTCTATTCAGCATTTCTCATAAAGTAGCAAAAAGCTAACATTAGCAGACATTGTATTTTTGATTAATGAATGCAGTTTCCACAAAAGTTATGAAGGCAGATTTATTGCATTTTTTGCATTTCCTGTTGTCTCATTCTTCACATTGTCACAGACAGAACCAAATATGACATCTAAGGCTTTCATAATCTCTCTACTGTTCCATCAAGGCTTTCTTCAGACCACCAAATAAGGCTGAGCTTGTCCCACCCCTTTTTCTGCCATATCCTGTCTTTCTTTCTGTTCTTTCCTCTTTTTTTTCCCCCTCTATCTTCTGTCCTTTTTACCGAGACCCTCCGTCTAGACACGGCGGGTGAAAGGAGACGAATCATGAGCGCTCGCTCCTCTTCCTTTTGTCCAACGACTCCCCCTCTCCTCCGACCTCCAGCTCCCACTGTCTGCCCTCCATTGTAGGAGAACAATGCAGTGTCACTTGCCTCTTCCTAAACATGTTGGGGTATTAAAATTTACTCTCAGTATGAGCCACAGGGCTGAGGTAGGGGGCCAGAGCAAGAGCTGTCATACCAACACACACACACAAACACACGCACACACACACTGACCTATGGGGGGCTGTCTCATACCCATTTGTGTCAATCAGGAGGAGTTCAAAAGCCAGGAAATATTCCTTCACACACACCCATTGAGGCGAGCTAAACTTGGCTGCACACACTGTCAAAGACGTGTCAGTCAAAACACATGGCAACCAGGGCCCTTTCAGAGTGTGCAAGTGCATGTGTGTGTCTGTGTGTGAGCGTCTGGGGGTCAAGTTTCTGGGAAAACACAAATTCCACCCAGAAATCCCCAACAAGCAAACCGGAGCACCTCATCCACAGAGGGAGCCAGATTTCTCCTTTCGTCTTCTTCTATGATGTTGACCAAACAAATTGCTCCTGTCGAGACCGTACTGTCACATTATGTGCGCTGGACGTTTTAGATTTCATTAGCGTTTAGAGGCAATTTACTGATTTTAGTTGCAGTTGGGGATTCTAGCAGTAAAACTAAATCCACAAAGACCTTTAGTTCTAAAAAGAATTCTTCATTTGAGATTGTTGTGTTATTAGACAATAAAACCTAATGGTATAGTAATAAACAATAAAGAACTTCTTTTTTTATCCTTTCAGCCCATTGGTTTTCCGGAAATTTCCTTTCACCTTTTACTCAGCTACAGGTCTTGGCTCGACGCCTTTCTACATCTATCACATCCTTTGATTTAAACACAATTTTCTGATGACACCAAGCCTTGATGCAACTATATTACCGTCACCCAAGTGTTTCTGACCTTCCTGCCTGTGCAGTCAGCGATTGGATCATCTTACTTAAGAGTTAATATGGTCACTATTTCTGTATCTTGAATTTGCCAACTGTGCTTCCATCTCTCCTTCCAGGAATGCTCTCTTGAAGATTCTTACATAGTTGTGTAGGACAATTATCCCTTCTGTCATTGGACGATTCTCTCATATTTCCAAAGTAAAACTAATGTTCAGACAATAGCAAAGATAAAAGTAATGTCTTGTTGGAAACTGCCAGAAATGCATAAAGTCTTTATGTTGAAGATGCCAAATGCAAAAGACCCTTTCTCTGTAAACCCTCCAGACTTTAAAGAATTATTGGAACACTTTTTTGTTACATATCAGGAAGACAACATAAGGATGTGCTGTTACCTCTACACTAAAACCCACTCTGATGTGTCTCAGTGTTTTTCTGCCTCTCACTCTCTAAACTCTCGGGTAAACACAGGAAAAGAAAGATCATTTTATTCCCGCTCTCTGTGGTGACCCTCTCAGACAATGAAGCATCTCCACAATGGAAATGTTAATTTCCTCATTATCAGCCCTCTTAATTATTTGTTGTGACAGATAATTGCTTGCAGGGTGTTTGATATCAGCAATAACCTTCTGCCTGTGTTGTCAAGGGGGCCTTGTTGCCTCACCCACCCCTGAGCGCCGCTTTTCACCAAGACAAAGAGCACAGAGCGAGCGCACATAACCTTTTCTGAGCTCTGTGCCTCCTTTCCCCTCACCATAATGAGAATAAATATTATAGATTAATTAATCTGTGCTGATTATAATTTAATCATTTCGCCTCGCGGGGTCACTGTATTAATTTCCCACTTAGCGTGTGGCTTGTACACAAGCACACACTACTGTAGACACCCATACAGCAAACAATAGCCTTATTTCAGCCCCTTAGTGATGCGTTTTCTGCCATTTCCTGATTTGTTAATTACCACATATGTTGTGCAGCGAGGCCGGGGGTAACTTTTTCGACAATATAAACACTCATTGATGCATGATTTCAGATTTAAAAAAAATATTATGATGGCTTAGTAGTGAATTAAGAAAGATGTTTTGAGGAACTTTCCTCATGCGAGGACTTTTTCATGGAGTTTCACTATATGCAGATGATGTCTTTAAAAATACAGAAGGATGATGATGTGCATAAGGCTTTTTTTTCTCCAACATGTTTTATTGCTTGTAACACGGGTTAAAAATAAGAAAACTTCAAACCAGCTCAATGGCCTCACGTCTGCCCTGAGACTGGTAGGTTTGCGGGTTCAAATCCATGACTGTGTCATACCAAAGACTAAAGATGGGACCCATTGCTTGACACTCAGTGTTAAGGGGTTGGATTGGGGAGGGGCACTAAAACACCAATTGGATTGCTGTGTCTGCAAATCAATGTTCCCCCAAGAGATGGGTCAAGAAATTTCTGACACCCAGGTGTGAGACGACTGACGAGAAGAATTGATGACATCATCCTCGAAGGAGTACTTTTACAACATTTCGTTTGAGGAAGCGGACATATAAACTACCACCACCAAACCAACGTAACTCTGTATTCAATTTGGCAGCAAGGTTAACCCTTTAAGGCTGGCTCAAGTGTTGAAATTATTTGAATGATGGCAACTCTTTAACAGTTTACCAAATAACGTAATTCCAACGAACTCTGACGCTGAGAAAAGCAGTGTTGGCGAGCGACTATTTACAGTAGTAAAATATTTAGGTAATTAAAGTGAACCAACTGACTATGACAGCTTTAGAATCCATAATTACGTAAATGGTTGAAGAGTTACTGTGGTTCGAAGAGTGCGTTGTTCCATGTCAGCAGCAACAGCTGTCTCATACCCATTTGTGTCAATCAGGAGGAGTTCAAAAGCCAGGCCATATTCCTTCACACACACCCATACGTATTAACCCTTCAAGACTGGAGATGTCACCGGCAACATCTAAAAAAAACAACCATTTACGCAATTCATGTCACCCCAACGGTTGGAATTGCGTCAGAATCAGCTGGTTTATGTGGAATGTGTAAACACTTCCATACAAGTGTTGCATACCAGAGCAACGCTGCTTTACTCCACTTCAAAATCCACTGGAATCACATTAATTGTGTAAATGGTTGAAGAGCTGCAGTAGTTGTGGTGCTTTTTTTTTTTTTTCATCTTGACCACTCACAGCTGATTACCTGGATCAGGTGTTTCCAGCCAATTAGAGCAGAGTGTTTTTGGGAAGACCAACAGGAATGTGTTTTCGGCCCCCCACCCCCTCACATATACAGTAGGTTTCCAGAATTTAAGAGGTTCATGCTTAGCCACATGGCTTGACCATGTCAGAGTGAGAATATTTGCAGTTAAAACTGCAAAGCAGAAAACAGCAGTGGTTAAAGAGACGACTGTCACAGAAATGAGCACAGGGACAAACAGAGAGCTGCCTGACACCAGGCACTCCCCAGTCAAAACACCAATTTCATGTCTTGTCGAGTCTAATTTGCAGCGTACCCAAGTGTGGGGAGTAGATGCTTGGAAACACAATCCTAGAAAAGAAAAAGCCATTTTTCATGAATGTTTCATTTAGCTTTATGTGTTTTTATCTGTCAGATAGTCCTGTTCCCACTGTAAAAATGCCAACAATTGGTTGAATCCAGGCAGAGCTCTTACATCTTTAAGTATTAATAAATCAAAAGACTGTTGACATTTTTTTCGTGTTTATATTCTGCCGAGCTTTTCTATCTTGTTTGGGGAGTTATTTGTGCGGCTATTATCACTTCATCCAGCACCAACAGACTGCACTTCCAGTCTTGGAGCAGAAAACTGCTCAGAAATGCATGAAAGTCACAAGAGTCTTTGCAAAAAACCCTTTTTTTTTATCTATTTCACAGCAAATCACACGGCTCAACTCTGATAAGAATCACGGTGCGGGGATTTTCTGGTGTTTTCAGTGCTTCAAATACTCAACAAAGGTATAAAACACAAAAATAGGGCTTTTTTTTGGCACTGTAGTTGAAAGCTGACACTATTTTAAAATTATTTTTTTTTTGCAAACACCACACAAATAGATTCCCTTGTTTTTATCATAAATTAAAAATGTATTTTCATACTAACTGCTTTAACCCTAAAATGGTGTTCAGATCAAAATTGACCCATTTTCACACTTGAAATGTTCAATTTTGACCCAAACAGAATGTAAGGCTCAAGTCCTTGAGGCTACACTTGACCAACAATTTTTGTCTGGTTTCTCTGACTTAAAATGTGTTTCACAGATTTGCACTTCAGGGCAAATGTCAGTTTGAAAAACACATCCAAGTCCCTAAATTATGGATTTCTTTAGACCATAGTGGGGCATCTTTGGTAAACTTAAAGTCCCGCTCTGATTCAGCGGTGTCCATTTACAGCACGTATCTGAACTGTCTCAGCATTTTTGTGAGCTTTGCTTTTTTATTTATACAAAACAAAAAAGCTGCACATGAATCTCTGAACATGTCGCAAAGATGAGCGCCATAAATTTTCTCTCAAAAATATTCCCGGCATCGCTGGCGTCTAAAACCCCTTTACAGTTTTCCTGATTTTGCTTCAGGGATTCATAAAAATAGGAAAAAATCCACTGACATAACACCAGGCTGGAACTGCTCACCAATGGTTAAAAATAACAAAGCAAGTGCTGGTAGATATGGGAGTTAGTAACTTTAAAAAAAAAAAAAAAAAGAACAAGTTGTTTTAATACATGCACAAACTCCACTTATTCTACGTTCACACCGGGTACAAACCGCAATTATCAATTTCTCTTCCATGATCAATTTTCAAATGGTTGGTGCTTAAAAAGGGATAAAAAGGGAATAAAAAGGGACGCCATTCATACGTCACAACACAATCAGAGTCCGTGATTGGTACAAGTTAAACTGGTTTAACTTTCAACAAATGTTCAATGAATTTCGTCCATAGAGCCCGAAAAGGGTCTTAAAAATCTACTCAGATACACGTGAACCCAAGAGTTTTGCACGTGGAAGCCCAGGAGAAGTCGCTTGAATGCGCACTGCCATAGGCGGTATGGGAGCCTAAAGTGTTGGGCGGAACTCAAATACGAAATGTAAGTCTCTGGACTTTCAGAATTTTTTTTTTGTCTTCAGTTTGTCCCATTTTAGTTTCTCACAGCACAAACTTTTTCTCAAATTTCTCCTTTGTTCTTTGCGCACTGTTGGTACACAGCAAAAACTGAATCTTAGAAAGTACAAATAACGTTTCAAGAGAAAAATGTCTACGTTTCTCCAAAGAAAATAATCTTATCAAGAAAGTTTTAAATAGCAAAATAATCTTTGTTTAAGAAAATCTGTCTAAATAACTAGAATTTCTTTCTTACAATAAAAAAGAACTTGGTATAATTGTTTTCTTACCCCACTAGCAGAATTTTTTAGACATTTCTTTAAATCAAATTAGAAGAATTTTTCCTTTTTTCTTCAAGGACTGTTTTTCCAGTGAAATTCAAATTAAGTATCACAGGGTCAGTTCCTAAGACAGTTTAACGTTCAATTTTTTTGACAATGTTTGAAACCAGATACCAAAGAAACATTTGAATTTCCTTAAGAGTGCAATTTGTCACCAACTCTTACCGCTAAGTGGGAAATAAATGGTTTAGGCAGTCTTGTCTTCATAATTTTAACTACTGCAAGTACAGAAATAAAAAAAAACAGAAAATTGGGAGTTTGATCAATTTGAGACTGACATGTATCTGTGATGTCACAAAACCCAGCAAAGTTAATTGTTTCTTTACTTGATCATTTCAATTTTATTTATTAAAAAAAGAAATTAAAAAAAGAACCCTGTCCCTCAATTAAAAAAAAAAACTCTAAACTTAATTGTGAAAAAGGTCAAAATTTCTTTTTTTCTTGTTGACAGTAATTTTTTGCCACTAATCTTTGTCCGAACAAAAAAGAGCATGGATTTGTTACACTCCTGAATTAAACTGGGATAAGACGCAGCAAGTTTTTCTAAAATTATTTAAGTTTTGTTCTTTATTACAGAAAATTTGCATTACTAAAATAATGCAACAATCAAAGACAAAAAAATGGGGTTGTTTAAGATTAGAAAATTATTTTTGTTGTTGTTTTTCACAAAAGAATGACACAAGATTTCACATAAATGACAGTGTCTTACCATAAAAAGCCATTTCAAAAGGTCCTTTCTCAAATATGGGGCAACTTTAGCCTTGCTTACAGGTGCAGTGTGTAAGGTGTTTTGCTTCTCACTAAAGAAAAAAAACAAACAAACACTAACTTGCCCCCCTATGACATGATTTTAAGCTCCTTACATTTCACACATGCCTTTTGTGAGTCCTTCTCTCCCACTGCTGGTGTCCATCTTCACTCTATCACACCGAGGCTGACAGCTTATGCTACCTCCCACATGTGTGACAGGTGTCAAGCCCAGTGGGAGCATTTACAGCCATTAAAACCCTTGACATTTGACTTCTGACCTCTGCCGCTCCTTCAACCCTGAGACACCTGCATTGGTTATGGAAACTACAAGGTGAAGTGAAACATGACTCTTTGAGAAAACCTAGCGGTATGAAAACAGAGCGGCCGTCCTTTAGATATGAACATTTCTGGACCAAAACACCCTCTATGGCGTTGCTATGCAAACTACTGAACTAATCTAAAGACAAAGCAATAGCTTAAATGTTTATTTTAGTAAACAAAACATTAAATTTGCGTAGGATGGAAATTTAAGTTGAAAAAGCTTTAAGTATGGCAACTCGCAACTGTCAAAACTAAAAACCTAAAAAAAAAAAGTGTTACTTTACCCGAAAATCTCATTTTATCATGAGCAAAAACTAAATTCCATAATAAAAATGTATGAGAAATATACATGTACATTTATTTTCTCCATCTTTTCTTTGATTTTCTTTTGCCACACAATCAAAATTCATGTTCAAAACACTCTAGATAACACATTTTTTGGGAAGAAAAAATTTTTTTTATGTTGTGAGCATAAAAAAAAAATCAAAATAGATTTTTTTAAAATCATAATTAAAACACAAACAATATTTGTTTTATCAGTGAATTAGTTATGTATTGTGAGGGGGTAATTTTGACAAAACTGATATGGGACTAACGCCAATTATATTTTTTACATTTTTTGTCTTGGTAACTTTTTATTTAAACCTGTTTGGACTCATATTTCAGTCTTTATTTATTTATTCATTTTTCAACTAAAATAAAACAATGTTTTGGCAGCATTCTTATGTTTCTTGGCAAAAAATGCTTTTTACATTTTTTTTATGTGTTTAAACATTTTTTTGTAAAGACAAAAGTAGAATTGCTTAGTTTTGTCATTTTCAGGATTCCATACATGCCAGTTGCTTTGTAATTTAGAAACTTGACAATAAGTGGTTTACATTTTTCTTAAACCTATTTATCTGAGATATAAATGGAAATTAAAGCGTATATTACCTTTATTGATTTAGGTGTTAAATTGTGTAAACGTTTTTAAAAAAACGAAAAGTATAAAAACACGTTTTTTTTCGTGTGTTAAAATGTTTCCGCACTTCAAAAGAAAACTTGAGCCATTTCCATATATAAAAATTGTCTTCAATTGGAGAAAAAAAGCAACTGTTTTATTAGTTGTGATGGTTAATTAAGACATGAAAAATGTGAACTAAAGTTACATTCTTAAAAGAGGTTAACATGGCCAATCTTACAATAACTGAAAAACTAAACACAATTAGAAAAAAATTACCTATATGTTCTAGGTTCCAATCAATTGATGAAGTGTGAGCTCGGGGCAAAAAGCGTAATGAAAACATCTCCAGCAGCTGTTGTCTGTATGTAATCATTACTGTATTCTATTGCAGAAAAAAAGGTGGGAAGTTTAATTATAATTACCACTGATTAGCATTTGCATTGTGAGTTTTATGTGTGTTGGAGTGTAACTCTCAGTCCCTTCACAATAATCTCCACATGCCGTGACGCACATGGCCGGGTGGAAGGTGACCCTTGACCTAGACAGATTTCACGGATTATCCCTTTTTTTGTCTGACCGTTTGCCTTTCTAATCCATTGCTTTCCCTTCATGTTAAAAGACACCTCTTCCCCCTTTTTCTCTCCTCTTTTCTGCCTTTTTAGCTCAAGCTGTTTAAAGCCTCTCCAGGCTTTACCTGGATTCCCAGGGTTTGTAACCAACACCCCTGTTTTCTTAAGCCCTACAAATACAGGGAGGGGGATGTTTCCTTTAAAAAAAAAAAAAAGAAGACATCTTCCAACCAGGGGGAAGGGGCGAAGGCAAACATCCCCTGATATTATTCAAAAATGAGAAGACTAAAAGACAAACTAAGGAGAAACTAATGTGGAAAATAAATCTGACTTTCCCAATCCAACCTTTGAAGTGAACAATCTGCTTCCAGGGCGAAGAAAAAAATCCATTTATCCGCCATGTATTCATGTTCCTGGTTAAACACCAGATTAAGGAGGAAGAATGGAGATTAGCCCCATTCTCAGCATCTCATTACATCCTAAAGGAAGCCATTCTAAAGAGCTTTAACAGCTGTTTTCCTTTTTTTTTTCTTTCACAACCCATCTAAAAAAAGAAAACAAAAACCTGCACTGTCACATAAGTCTTTTCTTACTGTCAGGAAGCATAAAATACGGACATGTGACGCAAAGCGATGGAGTGGAAGCAGAGCCAACGGGAAAACACTAAAGAGAGGAGCTTGTTAGCTGTCAATCAAGGCAGAATAAATGATCCCATATCACTCTAAAAACCCATCTCTTAGCGACACTTGGACTGGACAAACCATTTCAATAAATAAATACATCTACAAGGGCCTGTACCCTGTCAATTACAGCAACGATGAACAAAACAGTTTTTTTCAACACTGGTGATTAGAAAAAAATGTGACAGAAAACATTCATGCTTCAATGCAATTTCAATAAAATCCCCAAACAACTTAATACCTACACCCTTTCTGTAGTAAAGCATGGCGGCAGTTGCATCATGCAGTGGGAGTTTTAGTGGAAAAAATTTATAATGAACTCTGAGAATGTAGTTATGTGCTTCCTGCTTCTTTTCAAGTCACAACAATGACTTTGCATGCTAAAGCTGGTAACAACCCATATTAGCATACAACCACCACCATGCTTGACAATTTTGACTAAATCACGTGATTTTGTGTTCTCTGGAGACACTTGTCTGGAGATAAGACGTAAAGAAAAACTGGCATGTCAAAGGTTAAGACCATGTGACCATTTTCATATGTAACCATTAGGTTAAAAAATGACCAGAAACAAACAAACAAACCCAAATCATCACAACACCACAACAGTTTTGGCTAAATTACAGGATTATGTGTTCCACTTTTACAAACATGTTAACGGTAAAGGCTCTGTGACCATTTTCAATTCAAAATGTTACCACTGGCTTGTCAAAAAATACCACAAACAAACAAACAAACAAACAAACAAGAGAACAATTTGTCTGATGCCTCCATCAAATACCTGAACATGGCCAGGTTACGGCCATGTTCACACTCCAAAACTGCACTTCACTGGCCTGCTGCCTTCGCTGGACTGCTTTTATTCCCAGCAGATTGCAGCAGATTTTCAAAAGCGGGAAAAAACTGTTATAAAAACAAAAAAATGCAGAGTTCACGAGAAGAGACATCTGAATATTTGTCTCCATCACAATCGGCCTCAAAGGTCTTTGAACAGAACCAGAAAGTCTGGAGAATTTGGGAAGCGAAGAATAGGAGTGGGGGGGGGCAAACTACTTCCAATATGGCTTCCCTTTTGAATTCAGCAAGAATTAAAAAAAATTTAAAAAACAGCCAAAAAAACATCCCCGTTTTTGGTCTTACTGCAACTCCATCTCACATGGTTGCTTTTACCCAAGCAAATTCATGGCGCTTTTCTTTGGGTAGATAAAAAAAATGTCAAAACTTAAGTTTAATTTAGTATGAAAAAAAGACAAAGAATAAATGTGCATTCACCAATAAGGTTCTATAACTGTAGTTTATTTCCAACATTGTTAAATGTTGCCAAACCTGTACTTTCATGTGTCTGAATGATATCGGTATAGACTCATCGGTACCAGTAAAATCTTGTCACAGAGTTTCAGTACCAATCCCAAGATAAAAACGACGTTGTATATGTCTCATTGAACTCGGAAACAACACAAATCGCAAAGTTACTACTATCTATCACACAAAACTTGTTGTTTTGATGTAGTGTAGCGCTGCCGAGGTGGTGTGCCACCAGATAGTGTTGGGGGTTTATGTGGAAAACAAAAGTGAGATGATGAACAACATGTCTGCTTCTAAATATTTGATTAAATATTGTCTTGGCAACATTTTAAATCAAATGAAATATCGCAATATTTCACTGTATGACACTTTTCCTACACACCTAGATTGCACCATCCATCACTATTTGAGGAAAAGTAGACTTTAAAGGAAATGACCAAGGAGGACAGGCACAAAAGTCAAGAACGCTGTCCCTGTGTGACGTGGTGTATTCACCCTCAATCCAGTTGGGGTGAAGGCAGCTGATTGCTCAGAGAACAGACAGTTGAAGTGCCACATGCTGCGTTGGTCATTAGCAGCACTGGGTGGCCTGCGGCATCGCCGCCGTCCTCTTTCATTTGCAGGAGCCGAGAATGGCACGGACGGCTGAGAACGTCTCTGCATCTCGTTTGAGTGCAGTTGTGCACGGAGCAGCAGGTCAAGCCAACGGAAACACAGATAATCGGAGACGGCGCGGAGGCTGTGTGCGCACCGAGGGGATGCAGGATGAAGATGCAGGTTTGAACTTTATTGCCAGGTGCTCGTAGTTGAAAAAGAGCCACGGAGACAGGCAGACAGAGCAGCTGGATGACTGACGTGCAACCAAATAGGAAAAGACAGAATTGAACACAAATGCACTCCTAAGTCTTCTCCTAAATCTGGTTGTGATATGAAGATGGGTATCACATTACCTCCTTTGGGTCAACAAAAGCAGCAGTTTGGGCTTTGGAGTCGAGGTTACCATATGACACACTGAGAAGAAAGATGGCGGAATGGCTTCATGGTTTAAAGAAGCTGTCCATCAATCAGACAAAGTTTCCAGCAGTGAGTATGTGTTTGTCCACAATGAAAACTGAGAACCGCGTGACTCTGCAAAGTCCCAGCCAACGAGCCTGTTTTTCAAGTTTACACAGTAAACACTCAAATTATTTACACAATGCAATAAACTGGCCGCACACTGTAATTAAAGTTATAGTGAAAAACAATTTGACCGAAACACAAGCCCCAGTTTACGACGTGAATTTTGATCCTGGTCTCGTAAAGGGCGCACCATGTCCCGCAGTAGCGCTAAATATGAGGACACGGGTCTGCCAACACCCTGCGAGATCCAAGGAAGATGTTTGGAAGAGCATGAAGGGAAACTCAAAGAAGGATGGCTTCCCTTGCTTTGGTCTGTCGGAATTTGCTACCTGTTTGGAGAAGAAAACGATTGCTACCAGGTGACGGTTAAAAGGGGAGAGCTGGGGTTTGGATCGTAGTTAGCAAACAGATACAAGACATTGCTCACTTTCACACATTTGTAGGAAAGGAAGGTTTTCGTTAAACTAAACTTAAATCCGTATTGACTTTAAAGGAATAAAACTAAAAGAGAGGCCAAAATAATAGAATAGAAATGTTTTGAGTGATTTCACTCTCATTCTTTAGCATCAACACTAGGTCATATGTTTAATGCTGCTATGCTAACTTTTTTTGGACTATTGTAACTTTATTGATTCCAAATCCATTAACAAGTTAATATGATTCAATTTTCAATTTTTATTCACAATAAATGTGTTTATTTAGTTTTTTTTAAAAAAAAACATGCTTAATTACTATTTAGTCATGTAAACTGAACATTTTTTTTCAAATAAATCAATTTATACATAAAAAAAATAAAAGCAACATTTATTACAAAGTATTTATTTTTTGATAAAAAATTGGTGAACTTTTAAAGAACTTTCTAAACTAAGACAAATTCAATCGTTTGTTTTTTTAAACCCAGCCCTGCGTGCACGTCTTTTGTGTTGCTGCCAGTTTTTTTCAAACAGATTATTTTGCAACATAAATCTTTTTTCTATTCTTGTAAAATATTGAGAAATGTCGTTTGTTTTTTATTAACTTTTCATCTACAAAATGGTCAGTTGTACTTATTGTTTGATCAATTTTTACCTTACTGGACTTTTAACGTGTAAGAAAGTTTTCTATAGAAGTCACAATGTCTCACACTAGTTCTAATGCAACAATGTTTTTGTTAAAAATAACAAACTTGCTCAGCTTATATTTTCTCCATACCTTAAACTATCCCTGATAAGTGAGATAAAAAAAAAACTGTTTTTCCTCTAGGTTGTTTATGACAAGCTTGATGACTAAAATAAAATTTTAATAAAAGTTTGAAATAACGATTTAAAATTGATGGCATTTGAATGAAAATCATTAAAGAAGCTAAAACACTACGTTAAGGGTGTTTGGAGTTCTTATGAAGTCACTTCCAGGCCTTTTGGTTTAGGAAAATTCTCCTAATCAGATGTTGTTGACAAATAGATCAAAGTTTAAATTTCAAGATTTAATTTACTTTTTGGTTGTTTTTTTTTAAACAAAGGTGATTAACACATAGCATCTGCTTTATCAGCCTTGTTCTATGTGGAACGGGGGAGATGGTATCATGATGTGGGTCGGTCTGCTAAATTTTACAGCACTTCTACATAGAATTGTTTGATCGGACACAAAGTTTGTCCACTTGGTTTGACAGGAGCTTTCATGAACTTGTGCTGACCAAAGCAATACACGTGGATGCACCTGAGTACAAAGATTTTAGTCATTTGCAAGCGAACACTGGCGTGGCTCACAACAGTTCGAAGGCAAAGTATCTTTCCAGATGGAAAAATAGCCCAAACGAAGTAAAAGATGACAAAGCATTGTGTACATCATATATAACATGTTTAAAAGACATACTACGGTATTAATCTAAATAAATTTATGTTTTGAAACTATCATAAATTTGTGAGTAAAGCCACTGTCATTTTTGGTCATTCCTGTCTAGAACAACGTAAAAGTAAACCATGAAAACTACCCAAACAAATGCATCAGATTTCAGCGTGAAAGCACTCAAAGAAGAATTGTTATTGTTTCTTCATCATTTGTTTTGTATGCTCTTCACCATGGTAAATGGCGTGTACTTGTATAGCGCTTTACTACCTTCTTAGAAGGTTTCATTCAAGCTTTCTGATAAATACTTTCTGAAAAACATGGAAGTCAATGACATTTACAGAAATGAAGAACTTATCGATCAACTAGCCAATTCCTGTCTTTTCGGTCGAACTGCAAAACCAATCGTCCTTCCAATAAAACAGGCGTGTCAATGATGTGCGGGACATTTTTGGGGCCTCTTCTTCTTCCCTTCAGCTCATACACACAGACACACACTGTCTCAGACGGTTCATCTTTTCGACCGCAGATAAATAAAGCGATCTAAAGCTGGTCTCTGTTACAGCGAACGTGAAAGAAATGCAGATGTCAACATCTCAAACCAGCCTCAAATTGGCAGTTGTGACACCACTGAGGTTTTGGGCTGCTACCCCCCCTCCTCCCTCTACAACCCCATCAAATCGCCCTCCTCTTCATCTTCATCCCTCTTGGGACCCGTACCACAATTTGGTCGGACAGGAAAAAAACAGAGATACAATGATGAAATCTATGCGTGAGTCTATATTAACAGAAGAGTCATTTGGTTTGAAAAATAAAGATATAGTTAAATAAATACCTGAGATTACAAGAATGGTTGACATTTTTGGAATTTTTTTTATTTTGTTTTGATACTAGTATGCAACCAATTCATATATATATATATAGTTTTTCTTTTTTTTTTTGCAAAATCGCTTTACTAGTTGGGTCTTTTCTGAAGGACTTTTAGATGTTTATTTCATTAAATCTAAAGGTGCAAAGGCTCAACTAAGGCTAAAAAAAATCAGCTAATCAAACAAGAGCCTTTTCCATCTGCCATAATGTTTAAAAAGAAGGGGGAAAAAAAGAAGCTGCTTGTCATGCAGGAATTTGGTTTGGAAATGATGTGGTGGGAGGGGAGAAGGAGAAAAAAAGGAAAAAAAATTCTCAGGCGCTGAAATAAGAGCATTTTGGCACATTGTGTCAAACACGCCAGCAGTGAGAGTGCAAAGCTGAAGTCTATGACAACCTGTGGCTCTACAAGTCAGCAAAAGGCTGGATGAAAACAGTGATACCAGTGATGACAAATCCTGCAACTTTACGGCTCTAGTTAGAGGACTTTTCGTAATTATGAGAAAGAAATTAATTTGAATATGTCTAATTCTGCTTATATACACATAAAAACCGCCTGAACCGAAAGGTTATTTATGTCTTACATCTTGTTTTGATAAACGTCAAAGATTGTCCCGAAGTGTGTTAACCTGAAGCTCCTGCCACGTGTGGGAGAAGCTCCCGTCAAAGCTTTGCCTCGACCTCAGGATGTAAATGAGGAGAGGTCAGGTTTATTTATTTTGAAGAGCTCTGCAAAACCATCAATGAGCAGTGCACGTTTCCATGAGCGGGTTCATGAAATCATTCAGACTCTCCCTATGAGAGGAATGATGCAGGAGAAAGCCTGTAACCAATGGGAGGAGATTTATAGCAGCAAGGGACACACACACACAAACATATTAAGGTAGTAAATTATTACACCCTCTTACTTTTTAAAAATATAGTTTTGTTCTTTTCACTTTTGTTTTTTTGTTGTTTCTGTCACTTTTGTTTATAAGGGCATCCTGGCATTTATTTCAAATAGGAATATCTTGAGTTCAAAGATGTCATTAATGGTAAATACTTATTTAGTGCTTTCTCTACCTTCATTGAAGGCCCAAAACGCTTTACAGCCATGGGTCCATTCACACATTCACACACTGACGGTGGCTCTGCTGCCAAACACTGGTGCCAACCTTACATCAGAGGCAATGTGGAGTTCAGTGCCCAAGGATACTTCGACTTCAGCGAGGTGGGAATCGAGCCTGCAATCTTCTGATCAGATGGCCGACTGCCCTTTCCACTGCACCACGGCCGCCCCATTAATGTCTTGTTTCATAAATGGGCAAATATTTTGATGTGATACTGAACGTATTTGTGTGTATATATTTTTGCATTATTTTATATATTTTTTATTGAATGTATATGTTTAGGCTTTTATTTTGTTGGTTTTTTTCTTTTTACTGATCCAAAGAAACGATCTGAACCAGAAGTTTTGTGATCCCTAATGCCACAGTGGCCGGGCATAACTTAATGTAAACAAACCGCGAGCAAATGTAAGGCAAAGATGAGACACATCAACTCATTGAAATTTGGTTGGATGAATGCAGGCTCTTTAAAACAACTTTTAATGTGATTCACATTGTTTCTTACACAGTTTTTCCAACAATCTTTTGGACATCCATTATTCTTTCACTCGTTGCTTTGCCCGCCCTCAGAATGCCTGGCCAATGACGGAAGAGCTCTTTAGTCACATGGTTTTGTTTTCAAGCTTTGGTTTGGTAAAACAAGTACTAAAAACACATGTTCGAAAAACGTTCAAAATGAAGACGACAAAGGTTCGTTGACTGTAAAAACATGTTTGTGTGTGATCGTTTTACTTAGGAGTGAGTATGGACTAGTGTTGCTGGTATAACAAGCCCCCTTGTGGTTCTTTGGGGAACTGATCTGGCTCCACTTACTTTGAATTCTCTTGATGCTTTGAGTCAAATAGCTGCTGCCTAAACAAAATGCTAAGACATCACTAGACATTAAACATAACAGATGCATTCAAGTCTAAACAGCTATTTTCAAGTACTTTGTGTGGATCTTCCAAAATAAAGATATCCACACATTCCAGCATTTCCTCTTCCATCAGCATCCAAAACGGAAGAAAAAAGCAATAATTATTTTGGGCGTGTGACCACAGACATCTCAAATGCAAACAGACACGTGCCCACACATGTGCATCGTAAACTCCATGCAGCTGACTGATGACTAAATCAGTTTCCAGGGAGGACGAGATGTAAAGGACCTCATTCCCATCAATGAGCAGACATCTATTTTATCAACTTGCCTAAAGAAGCCTGACAAACAGGGCTTTGACCAAACACACACACACACAGTTAGTCCTAAATGAAAGTTTAATGAGGGAAACATGGGTAGAAGAGTGAGTGATATGATGGTTGTAATGTTCAAGACAGTCTGTCTCACATGGTTCCCATAAGCAAATGTGGATGTGGGAGTGTGGTGCATGTTTGTGTGTCAGTGTGTGTTGCATTAGCAGACCCGGCTTTAAATCGTCATCATCGCTCAGTAAGTTCGGGAGGTCTGGGTAGCCACGGGGAGCCGGCACAGTGGATATTTAGACGCCAGCACACACACACACACACACACACACACACACACACACACACACACACCACGCACACACACACACACACACACACACCACACAGAGTGCATCTTGATCACACTGTCAGATCAGCGCTAGCAGCCTCTTCTCCACTTCTTCCACTTCCATATTTCACTCTCACCCTGTCCGCCACACACATCCATCCACAAACGTGTATGTGTTCCTGTGAAACGTCTCTAAACAGGTCACATGGGACGGCGATCCGTCCTGCTGATGACCTGTCTGAACACATGGATATCATAGGGAACACACACATCATTAATAAGCAGATAAACAAGACGGCTCCAGCGCACTACTGTTCCATCAGTGAGAGACTCTCAGACACTCAATATATTTATAGAGTCAAGACATGTGAAATACTGGTCTGAGGGAAGTTTTCTAATGCAACTAATGAGTAAATTAAGGTGAAAAATACTGTTCATAACATAGAAATATTCTTATATTTACAATTTACAAAAACAAATATTTCATGTCTTTCACTTTCTACCAAACTCACCAGAACTTTACTTTCTTAGAACGATTTATCTATCCAGAGGATGTCTATGTATGATAGACTGATATGAGTCTCACACCCCGTGGCTCTGAAAAGGTCAGTGGCACAAATTGGATTGCTTCTGGAACAGACCTCTCAAAGAAAAGACTAATAAAAGGTAGAATTGAAAGTGAACTCCATCTCTTCAGGATTCTGGTGAAATTTAACTTTTCATACAAAACACACCTAAATTCCACTTCTGATGACATTTTTAAGTGTCAACGAATCGTCATTTAATTTAATTTCGAATAGTCTTCCTTATTGCAACTCATTTGTGGTCCGACTTGACCTCGAACACGTAACCTGATGAGCCCACAGCCCAACAGACAACATGTGTTGACTGAGGCGATTAAAAAAAAGACTTTATGGTGTGTCTTTATGAGTCCTGTTAGGTTTTTTTACTATTTAATGTAGACTACTTTTAATCGGATGTGGCTTTACTGTTGGCGAGGGCCACTGCCCTGAGCGGCGGAGCTCGCTATGTTATCCATCAGGCAGCTTGCTAGCATAGCAGGCTCGATCGCTCCAGTTCCTTGGCTCTGCGACAGGCTGGTGACCTGTCCAGGGTGTATCCCGCCTTCACCGAAAAATAACCCGTGCCCCCAGTGGGTTAAGAAGAAGGATGGAAAACCCCGCATTGATCTGCCATTTTGAATTTTGCTGATCGAGTCACTGAAAACATCACGCGCCCAGGACCTATGAGCGCATCAATACATTAAATTAACATTGAAACTTGATGCCCCTGCAGCTTAAAGAATACACCATTTCCCATACATTGATTCAAATATAAATGAAAGAAACTGATTTTTATATTTTAGTTGTAAATAAACATAAATAGACATATTTGCACTTTGAGTACACACACACACACACACATCAAATCCATTGAATAGGATGACTGTCAAACAGGTTTGATTAAGTGCTTAAAAGGGAAGCAAATTCATACAATACCACACCCAATATTGTCCCCAAAGAGCAGCTTTTGCTTTCCAGACAGTTTGGTCCACTCTGGAAAGTGCAGTGTGAAAGCAAATCTTGCCAAACAGATGAGTTACTTATCCCATCACTCTCCAATCAAACCAAGTCCATCCAACTATCCGGGTTTTTCATTCAGCGTTTCAAAATGTTCTAGTGTGCTGCAGAAAAATGTGTAACTGCTGCTGCAGTCACTCTGACCCCTAACTGTGCGGTTCAAGCGGTGCACCAGATGAGACAATTCTACCCCAGCGTTCATTAGCGGCTAACCTTTCCTCAAATGGAAGAAATTTGTCTGCTCTTGTCTCCGGACTCGCATGTAACTGAAGCAGTTTAAGCTCGGCGCTGAGCTGCATGTCAGTTTGTTCTGACCTCTTCCTGCTCCCCCCCCGCCATAATTAAGTGAATTATCTCATAGAGGACAGTGCCATTTTTCCCCGTTGGCGGACAGAAGGCTGCTGTCTTCTGAGGAAGCTGCCCTGACAAAATGCCCTCTCTGTACACAGATAATGAGGCAAGGCCTGACAGGTAGGTCCTGATTAGGAAGGAAGGGTCCTGCTGTGGGCGGGGAGGGGGCGCGCACACACATACAGAAGCCACCCTGTCTGTCCTATTGCCGTAAACACACTCATCAGAGAGGAGGCTGTCCCTGGAGAGGGAGAGCATGTTTGACATCATTAATTGGCTTTTTCAGCGCAAGGAGTCAAGGAGATGAAAAGCTTTATCAAGCTGAAATAATTAATTTTGCCTTCGCCACCCCGAATTCGCTGACACTTCACTTTAAAAATGAAGAGGGGGATGACTACTTTCAACGCCGCTCTCTCTTCCTTTTCTTCGTCAATCCCCCCCCATTAGCTTTTCTTTTTTTTTCCGGTGCAGACATATCAATGGAAGTGAGTTTTTTTATTAAAATACAATTAAAAGGAGATTTAATTAACTTGAACCCATACGAAGAGGGAAAAGGTTAGCTTTATCTCAGCCTCTTTCAAAGGCCATAGATTAGTGGACCACAATATGTGCCCAGTGTACCATACATCATTTTTCCTATTAAGTGACCACAAAAATCGTAGAGGTTTAATAATATGCCATCAGAAGGACTAAAAGTGTGATCATTGTGACTATCTTGCCGTGCTCTGGTTGGATAATTACTTTAATTTAGCTTATTGAAAGCCACCCATGCTAAGGTTGGAAAAGTTGAAAATACACCTAAACTTCAACAACGTTGAAGAAAAGCAGAAACATCCCCAACAAAGTTCATATGAGAAAAGCAAATTATGGTCATGGATTAGTAAAGACTACATTCTATAGCTGGGAAATTAATCAATTATATCGATTGATTCAAATTTGCAGTTTAAGTTGTAAAAATCAAGATTTTTTTTTCTCCCAGCGTCATGCTCCCTTGGGCTTCCGTTGTTCGCGTTAAGGTTATCCCCAGCAGCCACCCGGAGGCCAAAAGAGGAACAGTTTTCTTCTGTCATCTGGAACTGGTTCGGTTCTATGAAGTCCGACTTGGAACAACAAACCGCACGCTGCAAAATCTGCTTAAAGGCTATTGCTTCCAGAAGTGGGAGTAAAACAAGTTTAGCATTTGAAACGAAAACATGCTGTTGAGCGGGTGAAGTGATGCTCACTACGAAATGCTACAGCTAGCATCATTTCACACGGTGCAGTCACGACGTATATTGCCAAAGATGTGGTGCCTATTTATACAGCGGAAAAGCCCAGCTTTTGTTTGGACTTTGGATCCCAGGTATGTGCTACCGAGCCTGAAATATTTTGCTACAACTATTTCAACACTAGCACACAAGAAACGATTGCGAGAGAGCTGGAGGGCATGATTTTCTACTCCGCAACGGACTTGTCTAGTCGAGCAATGGAGCAGCACGTGGGTTTACCAGTTCATTTTATTGTCGAAAATTAGGCTATACGAAGCGTCTGTCTGCAAACAGCTTACTTTCCTGATGAGCACAAAAGTGAAGAAATTGCAGAGGGGTTAAAAGAAGCTCTGAACTCCTGGAACCTTCCAGAAGACCATCTCCTCTGTATGACAACAGACAGCGGCACCAATATAATCAAAACTCTGAAAGACATCGGGTTACCAAACCTCCATTGCTTTGGACGCAAACTAAATAATGCCATAGGTAAAAAAAAAACAAAATCTGTCTATATTGTAAATGATTTGTCTCATCTTTAGCCTCCCTTTATCATTTTCATGTCTATTTTCCTACAAAATGGACAAACAACCAATGCATGAAGCAATGACATTTTGCTAATACAAATAGTGCAATTTATAGCAAGCACTTCACACATGCATCCTAACCAGACAGAGGGAGATAGTAAGTAATTACATGTTGTAGTGCTACTCTTGAGTACAATTTTTGGGGTTCTCTACCCACCTCTGATCTTAACACATGCTTTACATCAACCCTTATATTCATATTGTATATCCACATATACATTAGCCAGTACGTTGCCTGTAACTCATTATTGCGTCAAAACTAACATCGTTGTGTTTTCATTTTTATACAGAGAACAATGTGAAGGAATTGACCGTGAAATTTTGGTGTGTAAAAAAGGTGACTGCTGCTTTTTTCCTACAGTTAAAATAAAAGAGTTGACTGAAGTACAGGCTGAGCTTGGCCTACCCACCTCATCAACCTGTAACAGATTCCCCGACTAGATGGGGTTCACGGATTTCTGGAGCAGGAAAAAGCGATAGGTCGTGTCTTGGGCTCAGTCATTTGTAGTTTTTGCCCAAGAAAGTAAAGGGAGGAGGAAAAAAAACTGGAGACAAAATTACAGAAAAATGAGGAACCATTCCAAGCAAGCATCACATTTAACCTCAAGATTGGATTAGTTTAAAGGAGCCACGGTGAATCAACTGACACCAGGCTGTCCATTTACCAAATCATTGGCTTTTCACCACTGTGATTTACTTTTAGTACGGAGAAATTCTAAAAGGTATCTAATGTTTTCCTGACACCTAAAGACTTGATCACATGCACCTGTTTGATCCGTACAGCTCATGCAGGCTTTTGGGCTGTACAGGGCCATGGAGGGTCATAGAGAGGAGCAGCTGCATTTGTCTAGTGGTTCCCACGAGACTCGTACGGCAACCTCAATGGACGCCATGTAAGTGGAATGCACGATTATTGTGTGTTTGGTAAGTGTATCGTGAAGTATAAGGCTGATGTAAGTTGCACACACTTATCACGTACGGGTGATGCTGTCGTACGGTGCCATAACGCCCATTCTAGTTGTTAGTAAGGTACTGGCCCCTCAAATGACCCCGTCCAAATGCCGCACCCATGGGGTGTCCATGTGAAATGTACATTTGAAAGATGCCTACACAACAGTGTTCTGATTGTCCAAAACTTCTGGGAACCACAATTCATGGACAATCGTGGAGTGACGATGAAAAACAGCAATGCATCAAAATGTGCTCAGAGGAATGCAGGCTCATTAAAACAACCTTAAATGTGATACACATTGCTTCACACACTGTTTTCCCAACAATCTATGTCATAAACACTTATCGGTGTACTTCAAAGTCATCACTTCCTCAGTTGCCATCTTGCAGTAGGTTGTACCTGACACTGATACAGACGTTCAGGAAATTCTTTGTCAAAGTTGAGATACTTACATTTTTCTTTCCCTTGTTGCCTCATATTTCTTGGCCAATGACTAAACAGATATTTAGTCACATGGACTTGTTTACAAGCTTGATTCGAACAGAAATGTCTGTTTGTCGGCAGTCTGAATACGGACCAAAAGCAAAATTCAGATCAAATTAGATCAAGTTAAGTGGACTTGGTCCTGATCCGGGATTTTCCCAGTCGGAATACACCCTTAAAAACCTAGGTAAGACTTTGAAATTCTATTAGCTTCATTCTAATGCCTTACTTTGTGTAAATACATGACATTTTACATTTTTTAATTTTTGAATAGAAAATAATGAAAAAATACACAATGCATTTGTTATGTTAGGATTTATCAAATACAACTATAAACACAAAAAATTATAGGCTTCATCAGCAGCAAAGAAGGGAGTGAATTAGTTCTTTGATAAAAAGCCACTTTTATGTTGTTTTTTCCACATCTGGTCCAACTCTTCTGATGTTCAATAACTGCCTGCAATACCAATCAGATCCCTGCTTCCTCTCTTCCCCCTCATTTCTGTGCGAGTATTCCCTCCTACAGCTATTTGAATAATAATAATAACACTGTTGACTCTAAGAATGCAACACACACACAGCCTCCTCCGAGCTTTCTGGTGGGAAAACAGCGAGGGTTCCGCTTCGCCTGCCATGTGCAGAAGCAACATATTAAACCAAACTCATGTGTCTTTCATATGTGCCTCTCCTTTTCAGCACATCTTCAGGCTACTGGCTGGCCTCGCCGGCTCTCAGATGTACTCAGTGGTGATCCCTCTCTCGTTCATCGCAGCCCTGTGCACTTATTGTGTTTGAGTCGCAAAGACAAAAACAACAAAAAAAATGGTCTCACTGCTATTAAAGATAAATTATTGAAACTCCCTTCCACCAGCAATAAAAATTGCTTTAGCACTGCTATGACTAACAACAACTAATTCCATTTACATAAACATCATACTTAGCCTGTTTAACCCGAGAATATTAAATTTATTAATTATTCATGCCGAGATCAGCAGCACCAATTTGGATAAATAGTAGAAGCGTGTTTACAGTAAATATAGAAGTGAGGGCTAAATAAAATGAATGGAAATTATTTATTTATGCTCAGCGTACCGGCGTTGGCAGTTTATTACTCTGAAGCCACGCAACGCCATGCAGCGATTTTAATTAAGACTAATTGTTTTCCTTATAGGCGCGCTAAACAAAGCTAATTAAATAGAACGCTGGCAACATTTCCCAGAAGAGGACAGACGCAGGTTGATTCACAGTGGGGATAGCGGGAGTTACGCTCCGCCATGCATCAAAGTTTCACTCCGACTCACAATAGTCGGACAAGTGAGGACGTTGTGGACGGCAAATATATTTGTAAACTCAGCAGAAGTTGTTGAATTTCACTGAAAAGTTGCAGGTATTTTTTGCTCTAGCATTCCTCCTCACGGTTGCATTTGGAGCCACTTAAATTAGGGAATGCATTGTTAGTTCAACCTTGACAAGAACTGACAACAAGAAGAGTCCAACCCTGAATGTATCCCGGCCTCTGTGAAGTGTCCAAGTCTGAGTCAGGTTTCTGCCTCAGAAACATCTTTTCATGTGTAAATAAATGACTTCCTAACATGTGCTCAACATTTGCTGAGGGGAAAAAAAAAACTTGAATGTGCAAATGTGCACGCTGTTGACTCGGAGTCACTAATATATTTGCCAAGAAGCTTTCAAAACAGCCACTTTTCTCACCAGGATAAGTATATGGTATCAAACAGAAGTCTATCTAGTATGGATTTTATGCAAACACTTTTTCTACAAAACCACGGCTCCTCATTCCCACAGTAGTCTCTGTAGCACAGAGATTTGGTGTGTGTATGTGGGGGGGTCATATTTATATACAAATGTGTGGTTTTTGCTTGAAGGGCTTCTGCTGCAGCATAAACTGTGAGGAAATCTTTAAAACACGTGAAGTCACACTTTTTCCTCCTTGAAGATCCTCTCTCACGACTCACGAATCGAACCACAATTCTTACTTTTAATATGTTTGTTGCTATATGTATGTCCTTTTACTGGATTCTGAAAATTATAATTATTTTCTTAAATCGCCATCTTTTATACTTTTATTTAGAACAGGAGATCAGAAACACTTTACATTCTAAGCATTTCATATCGGTGCAAAGATCGGTGTAAAAAGTCACTTTTCTCCACGACAGAATTAGCTGATTCAAGTCAAGTACGTTCGCACTTCACTAGTGTGCAGTGCTGCATATGAGCCCGAGGCTTGGTTTTCTCTGCTTCAGAATCTGCTGGAATTATATTAATTGTGTCAAATTTTAACCAAAAGAATGTAAACACTGGAGCTAAAGCTCTTTTTTTTTTTTAGAACTTATGTCAGTGAGTTGAACTTGCGTCTCAATTTTTGAACGGAAAAAAAAAGCACTAGCTAGTTTTACTTTGAAAACAGGAAGCTTTACTGACACTTTATTTTTGAAGATTTGTTTATGTCCGGGTCACAGTAGCGATGCATACCCGACTTTGTTTTGATTATAAACTTGAAATCTAGGATTTTTCTGCATTTTGAACAATAAATACATCGCTCTCCGGAATTATATTTTTACTGCACTCTACTATATTTGTAAGACTGTAAATCAGCGATCTCTGGCATTGCAAATATTTGTACTCGATTTTTCGGTAGAAGATCACAAGTACTCATTTAAGACCTATTTTGTAGCATTTTTCTTCTGGTGGAGGAAATATGTAAAAGAGTTTAAGAATAAAAACTACATTTCAGGAGCAGAGGAAAAAACACACTGCTTAAAAAAGCTCAGTTTTGTGACACAGAAGGTGAAATGAGGCAGGCCAAAAGTCTTCCTGCTTCAATCCTTCCTGAATGCATCTACTTGTAGATGACTAGATTCATGTACATCTTCATTTTCCTCTCTAAGTTGGCATTCTTGCCTCAAATCCTTATGGCTGCATAGCTCCAATATTGCTCACCATTTTTGTTCCACTGCTAATGTTAGCTTGGGGTGTAAGGGGCTGGCGGGAGAGAGTGTAACAAAGGGATGATGGGATATCAGCAGAGACTTACTTCCTGTGCCAACAGTCCCACTCGACTTAATTTTATCATTTTGACAAAATCTTTTTCACATCCACTTCATCTAGACAGGGTCACAGTCACAGGTCTTATTCACCCATGTAGTTTCACACTAATAGTGACTCTAACCTGCAACCACCAGGAGCAATGTGGGGTTAAATGTCTTGCCCAAAGACAATTAACACACGGACAGGAAAAGCAGGAACCAAACCTGCAACCTTCCAATCAGACATTGATCTCTCCACCTCTGCACCACATTAATTTAGAGCGTTTATTCTGTTCAACTTTTGAATTGGAGTTCGTGAAACCTGCATATTGCAGACTATGACAAATTTTCCAAGGATTTTGGCTAAAGTTCATCTGTAGTTTAAAATATATGTTGAAGAAAAACAAAAAAAAAAACTCACTCAAACCTAACATTTTCTTTGAACTGCTCAAAGTGAAACGCTCTCATATGTTTTTTAGGACATCAACAATGTCTATCAAGCTATTTAAGACAAAAAAAATGTATTTGAAAACATTTAAAGGCACATTGAAGCTACATTAACGCCACCCTCTGCAATGCATGTTTAAGCGGGCCACTTCCAATGAAAAGTCTGTGTCAGAGATTTGGTGAAATGTGTGTGAATTCTTTTAACCATTTAAATAACAGTAAATTTAAATGAACAATTTCAAGAACATTTTATTGCAGTGTGGCCATTTCTTCCCATAGAGCATAAATATAACAAAACACATTTCTATCATAATTACTGTAAACTTTTCCCACTTTTCATTCCTCAGTTAGCTTGCCGAAGAACACATATCTCATCTGGTATAGAATGCCTCTTCATGGCGAATATGAAAGCCAACCACAATCAAGAAATTGTACACAGTTTTTAGAAAGAGCTGGGGGGGTGCAAATGACTGATTTTATGAAATAAAAATATGAATTTTATGTTCATTTTATGTACAAAACTTTGGACATGCCTGGTCTATGTGACGTGTAACTGAGTGTTCTGGTCTGCTTCGTTCAAAACTCTTGCGTTCAAGTGTAGTTGCGCATTTTTCTACTACGACTGGTTTTGGGCTCTACGTACAAAACACATGCCAAATAAAAAGTAAACCAGATGGAACTTTGACCAGTCAGGGACTCGAATTTGGTAGTGACTAATAGAGTAATTCTTAATTCATGGAAGTGCCAATTGTTTGAAAATGATCATAGAGGAGAAACTAATAATTTTGGTTTTCTACACCGCTGGAATTACATGACACTAAGTCGTTCATATATCAGAACAGAGCAGTGGAAAAAAATGCCTGGATCCGCCAACTATCGGTGGCGGACATGCACTAGTAAACAGTAGGAAAAGAAAAAGAATTGTGGACACCGTTGGCTAAACGGGTGTTCAAGAACTTGCTTTTTAAGCGTTCTTAAATGTGTGTCACGTGTATCAGTTGCTTGAGGCTTTAGAAACTGCTGGGGCTACTTTTAATACCAAAAGTTTACAAGTCCAAATCCACTGAAGTCTGTGCAAGGTACATAAACCTTCCCCACTCTGTTTGGGCTCTATGATGTGGTGATATCTCATGATGGTGATACCCCAAAACAGATAGAAGTCGTATAGAACAGGGACAGTGTAGATTGACTCTTTTCTGACAGTTGTAACACCAGCATTTGAGTGTCCTGTTGATCTCAGTGAAAAAAACTACTAACATTTTAAGTATAAAACCCAAAAGACATTTCAATTTAAGTTCAGTGATTTGTAGACCCTTTACAACACTTAGGACTGTACAAAAGTCAAGCTGTGATGTTCCCGAAGTTTGTACTCTAAATCTGTGCCAAACTGGTCTGAAATAAGATAACTCTGGCTCCCAGTCCTACTTTTTCCAGCTTTCCCAAGCCAGCTGCTGTAACTTCTTGCCATCTTTCTGTCACTGTGAAGTTGCCAGGCAACAAACAAGACTAGAGAGCTGCTCAACTTTCTCTCAAGCGTGTTTTTGTAAACCATCAAACAGTTTCTTTTGGGTTTTAAGGGACTGAAAACAGTTCAGAGCCCAGTTATCATTGGATCAGTCAACAGGACAGCTTGCAGGAAATAGCTCCTCTGGGCAGAGTGTCCACCCTGAGTGGCGGCTGCTAATTGAAAACGAAGAAATAATTACTGTCTTAAGAGTGATGGAGGACACACTGGGGACTCAGAGTAATATGGGACTACCGAAGAGTCCAACCGGGACTCCAAAGCTCCCATTGGGAGTTACTCCATTGTCACCCAGCCAACACCCATTGGGACCAACTCATATGCACAGATTTTTTCCCACCTATACTGTTTTTTTTCATCCCACGTGCATGCTTTGCCACAGTTTTAACTGAAATGGAGAACAGGGCACCTGAGGGACCAGAAACAAATGGTGGTGGGTTGTCGACTGTGTCGTCTGAGGAACACTTGGTTCTGCTGCTGTCCTCATCAGCAGATTTCAATTAGTCGTGTAGCCAAGCATGGAGACATTAATCTCTGTGCAGAGCATTATTCACATTCATTACCATGCTATATCCAGACTATATCCAGTAAAAATTCCCAGACCTGCATAAAGTGGTGGAGAACATCCAGACGGCTTTTTCAGCCGTTGTAAGTTACATGCAAACCCTGCTGTAACCAACCACAGGCAGTTGTTTGAAAAGCAGGTTGTCGTGTGTGGAGCACAAGCAGGGGAGTTGTGAATTCTCTGCAGAAGAGCACTTTCTAGCGTTGGAGCAGAGCAGTGCAGGCTCAGCTGGATCAGCCTGCCTGGAATTTCAGTCAACACACACAAAACCTCTGAAAGGGCCGCCTTTTCCTGCACCAAAACTACTGGCAGCATTGCAGAAAATCATTGATTATTTGCTGTCACAGTAGCTGATTGGGTTCTGTTGACTTCTGTTTTGAAGGATTTCATTGGTTTCCTTCTGTTTGTTAAAGAAGCTCTCCATAAAATCCAAATTTATTAGATGTGGAAACACCTCGCTCTCATTTCGCCTCTTTAAAGAGTCATTTAGGATCCATTACAACGTCATCGAACCTTATTGACCCCAGGAACAGAAGCAGGGTTAGTCATCAATAGCCCTCTTTTAACAATGACTAACAATGGCACCAAATGGCCTGGCTGCCTGCATCCACAACAGACCACCAGCATCCACCATCCATCACAGTCAGGACACTCCCAGCGTCCCCGATCATTTGGAGGACACGGCTCACCATTTCCAGAGTGTGTGTGTACTGTGGTTGGTGAATGCAGGACATGGCTGTTTACTCGCCATCTTTTATCTTAGTCTGTCGTTTATATGTTTGTAACGCTTTGATATTTCTTCTTACAGAGCATGTAGGTCAATTATTCCACCGTGGAATACCATTGAATTTCTATTTTTATATCTTTTTACATTTTAAAAATCCTATTTTTTTTAAGTCAAGCTTTTCCAGTGGAAAGAAAAAGCTTTGTCTTATGACTTTAGTCCACATTTCTAGCTTTTTAAACATGCAAAAAATGTTTTATTTTTTGATTAAATCCTTAGAACTCGGTTACTGATGATCAACAATTTAACTAATCAATGTTAAGGAATGGTGGGTCAAATACTGTACTTTATGGATTAGTAGACAGGTTTCTGTGAAGGACAACTGCTGAAATTGTTCCTCTATTCTATGAGCCCTTGGCGAAGATCATCAGGCAGGCGATGTTATATTTTGCAGTTGTTGCAATGTGTTCCCAATGTCTAAAAGAATATTTTTGTCCATTAAGGTTTTGATGGGTTACAATGGCTTAAGCCCACCATCCATTCCTGAATTTGGTGAAAACACAAAGTACCAATACTGCAATTCCTTAAAGTTCCAGTAGAGTCTGTTGTCAGAGTAAAGTCATTTCCCACTGACTCCTATGTTAAAGTCAGATTTTAAAAATAACCATACTTACAGTCTGGTGCTTAAAGGGGGTTTGACTGCAAGAGAACATCAAACTCTACTTTGTCCCTCATGATTGCAATTGTTTTGAGCTGGACAGAGCGTGTCTACACTGCTTAAAGCTTCATTTTCTTCATTCAAAATTCAATGGGTGAGATATTATTACCAGTTTATATATGTGTATTCACAAAACTCTTAGTAGAAAATTTACAATTTTCAATTGGAACAAGAAAAAAATCCATGTTGGCTCAAATTTGTTTGGTGCATGATTTAGGAAGCCCTACAGGTCATTTTTGTCTCCAATCTCACTTTTCCTAGATTAAATGTCACTCCCTCATGGTGTTTTCTCCGATTGTACACACTTTCTGGTCTATTAAAATTGATGTGTAGGTAGGTGTAACTAGTTTGAGAGACCCGGAGCATCTCAATTTATTTTATGGCCCATTTTTAAGGCATTTTGACACAAGTTTAAAATCCGTGCCTGGACACCATTTGCAATTTATTGCAAACTTTTGGTCCTCTTTAAGGCAAGGTGTTTTGTGGTAAGGGAAACAAGCACAATCATCCAACACCAGTTCATGAGCGCTACTTTGCGATTCCTCTTTGCTCCAGAGATTTTGACTCAACCATTGCACCTAGAGGAGGAATGGCTTTGGTTTATCTCGGATTGCTTTTTTTGCACAACGATGTTCCGGTTTAATTTTATCTGATATTTAACTATATTGGTTGACCAACCACTATTGGAGTCACCAAACCTCATCCGCCCAATTGCATCTTGGTACAGAAGCCCAGGTTTTAATCTGCAGGACAGTCAAACCCAAGGGACCCACTTGCCACCAGCTGACCAACCAAGCAGCTTTCTCAAAGGCACAATTAGAGGGTCTTTGTTTCATCCAGAGTGGCCCTTTATTATGTCGCCTGGCACTGAAGAAGAGCGTCATCAGTCACTTGGTGAATGGTTCAAGCCATTGGACGCACACACAGAAACACATTATGCATGGATTCAGCAACACCCCATGGTGCCTAAATAGCAAGCTCTTCTACTAAAGAAAAAGTATTAATGTCATATGGATGACAGTTTATCATAGATTCATGATGTCTTTTTCTTGATTCTATTCTATTCTATTCTATATTCTATTCTATTCTATTCTATTCTATTCTATTCTATTCTATTCTATTCTAATTCCTTCTTTAATAGATGTAGATGGCAATTATTTACATCTTTAACTAGCCTTTTCGAGCTGATCCTGTTGGAGCTGTACATGAGAAATCACCTCTTTTTCACCCTCCTCTTAGATTAAAGTCCCACCAGGACTTCCTCTAAGGAAATGACCCAAACAAGCTAGACTCATCACAATCACAATCCGATCCTGTTTGCTGTCACAGCCAAACATGGAATTGTGGTTAAGAGCTGCAAAAGTACAAGGCTGCGGTTCACGATCCATCAGCGAAAAACCTGAGGGAGCTACTTATGAGAGCAAGACATCAGGCAGGGCCTGTGAGGAGGCAGAGACAGCAATATCTTTGTTTTACAGAATCTGTAATTGAAAAACAAAGGGCTGGTGTTGAAACACTGTCACCAAGCCACTGGTTCTGTTTACACTGATATGTTACATTGAAGATATCTTCCTCATTGGTAATTTGTTTGCTCGACTTTTGCGGCCCATAATTTGGTCCGTAGCGGCACAAGATGCTGAAATGTGTCTGTGTCTCTTCCACCTAAAATAAAAGCTAAACAGAAATGGAGTGAACCCCAGCAATTTAATGCTGTAATGTATGCAGTGGACGGTCCCGACACTTGGACCAGCCATGATATGTCCAGTCATGTGTATGAGATGTCACAGATGTCAGATCAGAGCGGTCATGATCAAATGTAAAGCCAACTCGCCTCCTGAATTTGCAGTTTCAGCTTGGATTGCGACACGGTGACATCATTTGATTTGCCTTCCCAGGAGCTTTGAGAGTGGTCCATTAGAGTTATTGCTGGTGGGGGCGTAGTGCCAACGCAAACCGCATGTCCCCGTTACCCACAGACTCACCTGCTGAGGGAAATCTGGCCTCTTCAGATCGAGCCAAGTTTAGATTTTACACATACTTACATGTCAAACATCACAGGCAAATAAAAGCTGTCCAGATTGCTGTTTTAGTACAGAGTGACAGAAGTGCAACAACGTTTAAAATTAATATGTGGCTAAAAACGTGATATAGAAACCAAATGAAACATTGAACATACAGTATGTGGCAGAAGTCAATTTTATAAATAAAACATATAACTAATTTACGTATTTTTGGGCTAAAAACCATTAAACTTTCAATCTTTATGCTTTTAGTTTAACGTTGTGTTAAGAAGAAAAACTATTTCCATGTGTACGTTGTTCATTTTCATACTGTTCAATAAAAAAGCCTGAGATTTTCCTTTGTTGTTTGCAGTTGTCCCTCACAGTTCACCTTTTGTAGATTTTCTTCAGTGCACTTTTGTATGTCATTTTCTTTTTCTTTACAGTGGACTGAATTTATGCGTCCTGATTGGCTGTTGACCTTGCCAATCAATCCATTCAGCTTTCCACATCTTCGATTGCAAGCAGCTCTTTGTGCGTTGTATCATACAGGACTTCTTTTTCTGCGAAAGTTTTGAATTTCCGAGAGTTTAAACAGGTGAGAAAAGTGTGAAAATGTTGATGTCTGTCTGATACAAGTCCATTAAGTGTGTAGTGATGAGTTTTACAGCCTTAAAACATCTAGAATTATTCTACATACATGACTACTTCATGGATTTCACCTTTCACGAGTTTTTTTTAGAATGTTTTAAAATGTTTGCAAAACATTGAAAGTACATTGTTTTTTAGGTTGTATTTTGTTCTGGAGGCTTAAAGTACAATTTAAGCTACTTCTGATCTTTGCACCTACAAAAAAATAAACTAAAACACTTATATAACCTCTAAAAATTCAAATATGCCAAAATAATACAAACTGAACAAGTAAAAATACTAAAAAATAAAATTTTGGTTAGCTTTTTGGCACATTTATTTATATTTATTTCTCTCTTTTTAGCGTCACTTCTGACATTCCATAAAGGTAGATTTTCATAAATCTTTTTTTGGGGGGTGGGGACAAATAGACAAGTTTAAAATCTAAAAGAAGCTAAAGCAAGCAGCTAAAATGCTTAAGCTGTTTTTCTGTGTAACTTTGTACATTTATTTACTGGTTTCAATTAATAATAAACCAAGTTATTTTTCTTTTTGGTACATCTTTCTTCCCGTACATTAAATCACTAGAAACAGTTTCATAAACTCTGGAGTATTAAGAGACTTAAAATTATTAGTCCGTAGCGGATTCTTTGTAAAAGAAGCTTCGTGAATTGCTCTCTTATCCACCTGTTAGACGCAGGATTTCTTCATTAGATCATTCAGCTTATAAGTACAAGATGCCACAGTCTCCTGAACACTAGTCTTTAATCTCCTGATACTCTGCTGGCGTCTGTATCATGAATCAAAAACGAGACACAGCGCGTTCAGTGAGGTTCCACAAAGCTGCCGTGAACCAGAAGAGACTGTTTTTGATTTCAGGAGGGGTTAGCAACACAGAAATTCAAAACCAAGCTGGAAATAGAAAGGGAAAACGAACCAGCAACCATTTTTCGTTTGCTGGAACTTCTCCTTATATCTTTATGGGGCTTGTTTGGCTTCTTTTGAGATGGAAGAAAAAGAGATGGAGGAGCGTGAAGCATCCGAGAGGGTTGGCTGGAGAAAAACAAGAGGTGGAGGCCAGGAGGGCAAGCAGGACAGTGACATTCACGCGTTGCGACGTGGCGACACTGACAAGGTGTGCTCCCTGCCGTTCAGCCAAGCTGTTATCACAGTCGGCCCCCGTTTCCAGGTCGCAACCCTCAGCGGCGCCGGCATTATTGGGTCGCGGCTTGGTGCCACATCCCAGCCCTCAGCGCGGGCCGGCAATACCATTGTCTGACAGGGAAGTGTGGCTCCGAGATATCGAACACTCAGTCGCACACATTTAGGCTCACTGATCTGCCCTGGCAACCACCCTAGCAACCACCTGTCCTGCTCCGCCATGCTCTGACTGGAGCACCGCGACCGGTGGGCATGCCTCGACACGTCCGAGCTAATGGGACAAAACGGCAAGGACAAACGACACAAAAAGGACAAAGGGCTCACAAATGAAAAGTGTAACCCACAAAGAAAGATGAGCCTCAGAGGCCAAAGTCACACGGATGTAGTGCAGGATTTATCATTTACAGTCTGAAGATAAATGTGTTAAGGGAACAGCTCCACATCTACAGGAATGATGAAAGGACCTGGAGAACGTGCGGCGCATTCATCATTCAAAGCGTCAGAATCGCAAGGAAAAGAAAAACTTCTGCCAAAGTGAAGAAGGCTGGTTGTAAATTCGTCTTCCTGCCCTTCAGCGATAATGCAACCCAATCGGTTATCTCGTCTTTGTGCTGCCGGCAATTTGCATCAGAAGACACAACAACAAACCATTGACACAAATATGTGTCAACTGTTGACAAAGACCTCAGCGAAGAACACGCTCAGTTTGTGTTTGCATGAAAGAAGGCTGGCGTCTTTGGAGGAGAGTTGGCCGTTAGTCAACCTCTGACCGACCCGACTCTGACTGAACTTGTTTTTTGTGGGATCCGTTGAACGGGAGTGATATCTAACCAGAACAGCCCACGACCTTGACGCCCCAGAGGTCAATGTGTCTGCAGTGAGAGGTTTAAGAGTGACAATCGCTTCCTGATGCCTTAGATGTGAAACTGGTATCACAATGCAGATACATCTTCCGCTGTCCAACACTGTTGCCTTATCGGCGTCCAAAGGGCGAAGCAATGGCCTCAACGTCTTTTTTAACATGCAAACGCTGCACCTTTGTCAGGCTGTGAACACAAATCATTCGAAGCAGCCAAAAGCCATCCAAGATGGGAAGGGGTCCTCAGACAGCCATGATGGAGCCTCTTTTAATTCCAGAAGCTTTGGTTTATCTCTTTGACCAGGTCCAGCTCCAATCATTGGAGCTGGACATCTTCCTGCTAAAGAAACAGGAATTATTCGACTGAACCTGAGATAAACACAAGATCAGGCGCTCTCTTATGAGACCTAACGAGGATAGCCAATAAACGGAAAAAGCGGTTGGGGAAAAACACTCAAAAAGAAGAAGAAAAGGCAGAAAATTTCATGCCAACTTTCTCGTCTACTACCAACCCCCCCTTTTGCTTTCTCTTCCTTGCATTTTTAAAGAGCCGAGAGGCCGTAGCCAGAGTGAATGAACCATGACCACAAGCAGATGCTCCACAC
>BOLG01000721.1:0-25568 GCA_016861445.1 Oryzias woworae
CCACCAAATGAATACTCAGAAATGCAGTTTAAGCTTCATTTTCTTTATTAAATGTCCTCCATTATCAGCAAAAATGCCACAAGAACATGTTAGAAACACAAAAGAGGATTTTTCATCTGAGTGGGTCTTCAACCTCTGCTGTGTGAAGTGTCATCCTTGGGTTTTGTCCACTTTAAATTGTCTTCTTTTTGTGATGAATTTTGTGATGAACTTGTGGCTTATCATCTCTATATTAGTTCTCTGGATTTCTATCTACTTCTGAGTTTTGTAGAATCTTCGTGGTGCAGAGGTAGGACGGTCGACCACGGATCGGAAAATCACAGGTCGGTTCCCGCTCTTCACGCTTCAGTGTTGAAGTGTCCAAGACACTGAAGCGCTTGTGCTCCTGGTGGTTATATGTCGGTGCCAGTCTTGGGCAGTGGAGCTGCCATCAGTGTGTGAATGTGACTGTAAAGCGCTTTAGGCCTTTAAGAAAAAGAATCCCCCATTCGGTGTAAATGTAAGAGTGGAGGCTTTCAATGACCCTGCGGAGTTCTGCCTCTCCTGCACAGTATTTAGTTTTCTTTTTTCTAATGACTTTCATGAGGGGTCAACTGAAGGTCACAGCTGATTTTATCAAACGTTGGAATGTCACTTTAAAATGACAGAAATCAGATCCCTGCTGCAGGTCAGCAATCCCATAGAATCCATGGAGGAGAAGGAACCCCGGCACAAAGAGTCCCCAGTCTGGACAAATCTACAGGCTTTGTTAGATGTGGTCCATAATACAGACTCATAAATCCCTGACTCTGTGAATTTAGGAGTTTAGATGATCGAGGAGGGACCCCCGCATCCGAGGCGTTTTCTGCTTCCAACATTTAAAGGTCAAATGAGGTCAAATCTTGAGTTGGATGAAGTTTCTCAGACGCAGAATCTGTTCTGAACCTGGACTCTCAGACACACGTGAGCTGAGCTGGCCTGCAGAAAAGCTACTTTGGAAACTTTTGAATGAAGGAACTAAAAAATATCCTCTTCTATCCTGAAATGACTGTGTTTTGATGCAACATCCATTTCTAAGAGACACGTTATTTGTCATTTGTCTCTGTGTTTATTTTATGTATTTTTTTTTAAGTATGTTCAATTAAAATAATCTAACTTTTTACATCTTAACCAAAGTTGTTTATGAATTTAAAATGAAAAGTGGCAGATGGTGACAGACAGTGATCTGGTTTGTGAAGGTCTCGCTGCAGTGGACCACCGGGGACGTATCCCAGCACCTGAATGGCAGACGTGAAGCTCCTGCAGGCGTCTTCGTACTTGCCCTCCTGGTAAAGCAGGCAGCCCATGTTGAAGACGTAGTCGAGATCTTCCTGCGGCAGCTGCTCCATCAACGACTGCAGAGAAACCACCCGCAGAACGTGAGCGTGTCACTCAGACCGCAGACTCCGAACGGTCAGCAGTAGTGTAACCTAGCAGTAGTGTAATCCTCTCCAGGATTTGATGCAGGCCTGCGCTTGACCATCTGTGCAGGCAGAGACAAAACACGTCAAGTTTTCTTCTATTTACAGAAACTGGAGCAAAAAAACAAAAACTCGACAACAACAAAGACACAACAGAGAGGTCCATGCAGACTCACAGCTCTTTTAGCTTCTCTGTTATTTTCATAAATCTCATTTTTGACAGATTTGAATTAATGTCCTTTTTCATCTTTAGACTACTTTGGAAATCAAGAATATCTTGTCTCCGAGAAGACAAGACTGAAATGAATGCTGTAATTCCAGATTACTCCAAACTTCCAACTGCTCCAAAAGGCTGCAGGAGAAGGGCTCACATTCCTTTAAGTTTGAGCTTCTCTCTTTGTTTGAAAGCAAACAGTCCAGTCAGTGTTTGGGTGGAAAGCAGCCTCTTTGTGGCTGAAGCTCACAGACGGCATGTCGTCGCACCTTCAGGTGAGAGCTGGGGTTGTCCAGAGCGAAGGAGGCCTTCATGGCTTCAGCATAAGCTCCAGCTATTAACAGTGACTGGGCGTAGTAGACTTTGTTCTCCTCCACCTCTGGGTGCAGCTGGGTGAGCTGCTCGTAGCATTCTGCTGCGCTGGTGAAGTCCTGCAGGTGGTAGTAGCAGAACCCCAGCAGAGACAGCGCCGCTCTGGACTGAACAGAGAAAAGTCCCTGAAGGTCAAGCATCTCTGCAGAGAAGCTGAGATGTTCTGCAGGAACTCCAAAACGGAGAAACACCACCTGATAGAGAGATATTACACTTTAACAGGAGGAGTCCAGAAAAGATTTGATTAATACACTGATGGAATGAAACCTGAAAATCTGCATCCTGTCAATCATCAGCTTGTTTCATAAAGAACTCGTTTCTCACCAAACATCTGTAAGGTAAAGCTGTAAAACGAGCGGATAATTCACTGGGTTTCATGTCAAAATGAACACATTTAGCTATAAAGGGAGAATTATTCGTGAAACGAGAAACTAAAACCAAAATCAACACTAACACGCTCCAGCCTAAAGGTCCCAACAATAAAACACATCTGCAGAGAAACATATGTGATGAGTCCATTTCTGAGCATGAAATGTTTATCAAGTAGCAGGTGACTCAATATCCAGACCCCCCCAGAGGGGACGGCGCGTCTCTGCCATGGAGGCCCCAGCAGGCACAGTATTATTATGGCTTTTATTATGAGCTCAGTTGAGATTTCCATGTTAATGTACTCTGGTTATTTGCATTTTAATTCTGACCGCATGATTGTTTTTCATTCATATTTTATTCTGTGAATTCTTCTTCAGCGTTTTCTGGGATCACATTTCTGTAGAGCACGTCGGATCAAAGAAATCAGCTCAAATAAAATACAAACATGGAACTTTGCAGTGTCACGAATGTTCAACAGATCACAGATGATGTAGAAACAGAACAGAAACCCTTTAAGACAGAGAGACAGCTCCAAAAGAACCTTTTCACTTAACCTTCGCCAACATTTAGTCTTTAACATATAAAAGTTGGATTCTAAAGATCTAAAGAGATTCAAAAGATTTCTGCAAAAACGGATCCTGTTTTCCAGAAATAGACTCATCTTTTAGCATCACTACACACCATTAAACAATGATAATATGAAACATAATCAGGCACCTTAGACCTTTCATTTCTGAAAGTTACTGTGAGACCTCAAAGCTTCTGGAAGTAGTTGGTAGTTTGCTTTTTTGCAGAGTTTTAAGGTTTTTTATTTTAAATAAAGTATATTTGTAAAACCTCAGTTTCAGGTTTGTGTGAGACTCCACTTGTTGTGTTTGTGCAGTTGTGCGTTTAGGATGTGACAGGCTTCTCCATTATGACAGTCTTTGATCTGAAATAGAGACATGTTGGTTTTAGGACGCAATCACGTCATCACATCATGTCAACAACAGATGAAAATAAGCATAAAAAAACTTTTCTGATAGGATCCTCCTATGGGACGGATTCTGGTCGCTGCTGCATGCATGTTGTGCATGTTCTCCACAGCTTCTCACATCATTTAGGACACAAAAAGACACTTCACCAGATCAGAGCTTCGTCTTCATGGTCACTATCTTAAATGTCTGTGAATTCTCCGTCTAACGTTGGGGTTTTCTCCACTGTTGTCTCTGTTCCATCACTAACGTCAGTGTTATGATGATTGCTGCACAGAGGTCCGCCTGTAAATTTGGACCTGAAGTTTGCTCTGAGACCCCACAGCGAGCGCTGCTGACAGGTGACCATGGAGAACATCAGCTGCTCTGGAGGGAGAGTCTGATCCTCAGACAGGTGATAAGCCCACATCCATGAATGAACGATCAAAGGAAACAAAGAAACATTCCTGTTATGAAAACACCAGCCAATCAAAAACACGCTTGGCTTTGCGGTTTCCATGGAGACGACGCTTTCACATGTATTTATATGAGCCCAGAGGAAACATGAAGAACCGATTTAAAGTCTTTATGTTTTTAAAGAAGTGAAAATGACGTTTAAAAGTCCTTTTATGATGCGTGTCGGTAGCGCTACAGGCACCGTTAGCTCGGTCGCTAAAGTCCGTGTAAAGAAAGATGTTCTCACCAGTTTGTAGACGGTCGCCGTGTAATCACCGTCTTTAATGACGTTCATTGTTTTTCGACAACACGATCGATTCAAAACAGTGACCACAGATCCGCGTTTTCACCGCATCTGAAAGCTAACTTTTAGCTAGCATGTAACGACCAAGAAGGCGTTCCAGACGTTACCTAGCAACAATTTACCGGAAAAGTAGAAGACTGACTGACGTTCCTGGGAACCAATCATGTGACTGCGCGCGTCCAAACCCCACTGCGCGCGTCCCAAACCCCACTGCGCGCGTCCAAAACCCCACTGCGCGTGTCCAAACCCCACTGCGCGTGTCCAAACCCCACTGCGCGCGGCCACACCCCACTGCGAGGGTCCAAACCCCACTGCGCGCGTCCAAACCCCACTGCGCGCGCGCTCCAAACCCCACTGCGCGCGTCCAACCCCACTGCGAGCGTCCAAACCCCACTGCGCGCGTCCAAACCCCACTGCGCGCGTCCAAACCCCACTGCGCGCGTCCAACCCCACTGCGCGTGTCCAAAACCCCACTGCGCGCGTCCACACCCCACTGCGCGGTCCAAACCCCACTGCGAGGGTCCAAACCCCACTGCGCGCGTCCAAACCCCACTGCGCGCGTTCCACACCCCACTGCGCGCGTCCAAACCCCACTGCGCGCGTCCACACCCCACTGCGCGCGTCCAAACCCCCACTGCGCGCGTCCAAACCCCACTGCGCGCGTCCAAACCCACTGCGCGCGTCCAAACCCCACTGCGCGTGTCCAAACCCCAATGCGCGCGTCCAAACCCCACTGCGCGCGTCCAAACCCCAATGCGCGTGTCAAACCCCACTGCGCGCGTCCAAACCCCAACAATGGCGTGTCCAAACCCCAATGCGCGCGTCCAAACCCCAAATGCGCGTGTCCAAAACCCCACTGCGCGCGTCCAAACCCCACTGAGCTCGTCAAAACCCCACTGCGAGGGTCCACACCCCATGCGAGGGTCCACACCCCACTGCGAGGGTCCAAACCCCAATGAGCTCGTCCAAACCCCACTGCGCGGTCCAAAACCCCACTGCGAGGGTCCAAACCCACTGCGAGGGTCCAAACCCCAATGCGCGCGTCCAAACCCCACTGCGCGCGTCCAAACCCCACTGCGCGCGTCCACACCCCAGCACGTGTCCAAACCCCACTGCGCGTGTCCAAACCCCACTGCGCGCGTCCAAACCCCACTGCGCGCGTCCAAACCCCACTGCGCGCGTCCAAACCCCACTGCGCGTGTCCAAACCCCAATGCGCGTGTCCAAACCCACTGCGCGTGTCCAAACCCACCGCGCGCGTCCAAACCCCACTGCGCGTGTCCAAACCCCAATGCGCGCGTCCAAACCCCACTGCGCGTGTCCAAACCCCACTTGCGCGCGTCCAAACCCCAATGCGCGTGTCCAAAACCCCACTGCGCGCGTCCAAACCCCATGAGCTCGTCCAAACCCCACTGCGAGGGTCCACACCCCACTGCGAGGGTCCACACCCCACTGCGAGGGTCCAACCCCACTGAGCTCGTCCAATCCAAACCCCACTGCGCGCGTCCACACCCCCATGCGAGGGTCCACCACCCCACTGAGGGGTCCAAACCCCACTGCGCGCGTCCAAACCCCACTGCGCGCGTCTCACCCCACAGAGCGCGTCCTCCACCCCACTGCGCGCGTCCACACCCCACGCGCGCGTCCAAACCCCACTGCGCGTGTCCAAACCCACTGCGCGTGTCAAACCCCACTGCGCGCGTCCTCACCCCACTGCGCGGTCCACACCCCACTGAGCGTGTCCCCACACCCCACGCGCGTGTCCACACCCCACTGCGCGCTGTCCTCACCCCACTGCGCGCGTCCAAACCCCACTGCGCGCGTCCAAACCCCACTGCGCGTGTCAAACCCCACTGAGCTCGTCACACCCCACTGCAAGGGTCCAAACCCCATGAGCTCGTCCACACCCCACTGCGAGGGTCCCACCCCACTGCGAGGGTCCAAACCCCAATGCGCGTGTCCAAAACCACTGCGCGTGTCCAAACCCCACTGCGCGCGTCCAAACCCCAATGCGCGTGTCCAAACCCCAATGCGCGCGTCCAAACCCCACCGCGCGCGTCCAAACCCCACTGCGCGTGTCCAAACCCCACTGCGCGTTCCAAACCCCAATGCGCGTGTCCAAACCCCACTGCGCGCGTCCAAACCCCACTGAGCTCGTCCAACCCCCTGCGAGGGTCCACACCCCACTGCGAGGGTCCACACCCCACTGCGAGGGTCCAAACCCACTGCGCGCGTCCAAACCCCCCTGCGCGGTCCTCACCCCACAGCGCGCCGTCCTCACCCCACTGCGCGCGTCCACACCCCACTGCGCGCGTCCAAACCCCACTGCGCGCGTCAAAACCCCACTGCGCGTGTCCAAACCCCACTGCGCGCGTCCTCACCCCACTGCGCGTGTCCACACCCCACTGCGCGTTCCACACCCCACTGCGCGCGTCCTCACCCCACCTGCGCGCGTCCAAACCCCACTGCGCGTGTCCAAACCCCACTGCGCGCGTCCTCACCCCACTGCGCGTGTCCACACCCCACTGCGCGTGTCCACACCCCACTGCGCGCGTCCTCACCCCACTGCGCGCGTCCAAACCCCACTGCGCGTGTCCAAACCCCACTGAGCTCGTCCACACCCCAATGGCGCGTCCACACCCCACTGCAAGGGTCCAAACCCCCACTGCGTGGATGTCTCAATGCTATTCTTTGAAGATTTGTTGACTTGATGCTTTATCGCTTTATTCTTCTTTGTGGTCTGTGGTATTTTTTCCATGTTCCTGTTAGTTCTTCTTGTTATTAATTCTCTTTATTTTTGTATATCCGCATAGATGTCTGTTGTTTTTCTCAGCAGGCATCTGTGAGTGTTGTGTGTCCGTTGTTCAAACATAAGAGTCCTAAAGCCCCTGGGTCCTGGCCTTTCATTTGCAAGACTCTTTATTCTTTTTTTGTCAGTGTTGTTTTGGCTTCATGTTGTCCTTCTTTCCTTGCGTCTGCTCCCTCTGCCTTCCTGCTTTCATGTCTGTCCTTCTGTTCTGTCTCCTGTCCATAAGGCCATGAGAAGCATGGACTTCTGGAAGAATGGTCTTCTGTTTGAATGATGTTGCAGAGTCACTTCAAACCTCCCAGTCGTGTGGAACACAAACACACACATGCTTGCACACATGTGGACAGAGGTGCTGGAGCTCCTCCTCCCTCTCAAACCACACTGCTGACCGCTGGGCCTCATAATGATGTGTGTGGAACATTTTTGTGAGTATTTTTCATGCATGCATGCTTGCGTGCTGCAGGGGTGTTTGTGTTTCTTATGTCTTTTTCCAGCTCTCTGCAGCTTCTGCACGCCTGTCTTTGGCTGTTGGCGTGAGCGGGAAGCTGTGCAGCAGAGGATCTGCAGAAGAACAGGTAGGAGTTCCAGACGATGAGTCTCAGGACTTACTTTCTTCTCTTTCTCACTTTGTGAGAAGTTTGCCACCTAAATGAAGCTCCTGGTTGTCGTGCTGCATGAAAGCTTCATCAGAGCCTGCTGGAGATGAAACCGAATGACAGTCTTTGTAAGTAAAGTCATGAATGTGAATGAGGTTCAAGAGAAATGTGACCCTTTGTGGAATTCCTCCATCCTCCAGTTTCTACTCATTTCACCAGTGAGGCCAGTACAAATGGTCACGCTTTTGGATGTTTAGGAAGATTCCTATGGCTGCACGATGCCGCAGTGATTAGTGCTCTTATCTCAACAGCAAAAAGGCTCCGGTTCAAGTCCCAGCTGGGACCCAGTGCCTTAAGTGGCCGTGTACTCATTACCGTGACCTCTAAAAATAGCTCTTCAGAGAAACACTACTTCTCCAAGCCAGAGTACTCCTGGTAACTAAAATTACAATAGGATGAACAGTTTTGGTTGTCTGCGCCAAACAGCATCAGGCATCCGTCATCCGCATATCCTGTGGGACGTCAGTTGGAATGCGCATCAGTTTACTCAACAATCAATAACTTAAGGTGGTCATCAGCCTCCCTTCTTCTCGTCTGGTTCATTTTTCATTTTTACATCGTGGATCTTTTACAGGACAGAAGACATTCATTTGGAATTCGTTTGGAATGTTCTCTGTATGTTTCAAAAAGTGAAATGTTTTATTTTTTATTTAAATTCTAACATTCTTTTGACAGTCTTTGGATCAGCACATTTCATTTAATTACAGCATCACTTATTTTTCCATTTCAGGAAAACGTTACATTTTTAGTTTACACTGTTGTTGCCTGTTTGCTTATTTTTAAATCAAATGAAAATCATTATTGTAATTGTTCAACCATTAATAAATATGAACACAGTCAATGAATGACTACAGTTATTTATAGACTTGACCTGAGCTCCCTCTTCTATATTATGACGCCTCTAGAACGTTTTTCAGGATGAAAAACATTCTGGAAATTTTCTTGAGAAATGAAAAACTAAATAATGAAACTACAAAGAAGATGTTTGAAAATGTCAGCCGACACATTTCTCTCTGAAAATCTCATCTTTTCTTTGTGAATTTAAACTAGAGCAGAAGATCAGGTTGATGTCCATCATGCTCGTGTCAAGGTCAAAGGCTCGTCTGTCTGTCTCTGCAGGTTCTGGTCTCACCATGGCCTTCAAACTTAGCGTGCTGGTGCTGTTACTGGCTGTCACCATGGTAACGGTGATGGCCCAGAGGCGGCGGCCAAATCCAAAGGTGTCTGATGAATGGAACTACAGGGATGGATGTGAGGATTCAGATTACATGCTGAAAAAGTCTCTTCTGTTTTCAAACAAGTTGGACTTTGTCTAAAAACTGTAAACTTGATGAAATCTACATTAATACCAACGACACTCCCGTCTGTCTGAAGCTGATGCAAGCTTTAGATAGATGCAGGGACCTGCACCTGCAGCGTTACGTTTCACACACGTTTGCAGGAACCGTTCCAGAACAAAAGCATACAGTAAAAAAAGAACACAAACAGGCTATCCAAACACTCATCCGTCTGCCTTTGTTCTTCCGTGCAGCTGAAACAGGTCAACATTCCGGCGTGGCCAACCTGACTCAGGTCCTGGACGACTGGAGGTTCGACATTCTCAGACAGATGAGAGGTCTCCTGGAGAATGACCACCAGTCGCTGCTGCCTGACTACGCCAGGTGCACCGACGCTCTGATCTGAGCACACGCCATTCCTACAGACACGAACACGCCAGACCAACCCAGTTCAGCACGAACAGTCTCTGATTTCAGAGGCAGCTTTGCAGCAAATCCAGAGTTATGCTGAGTTTATTAATGAATCTCTAACCCTTAAAAAGTCCAATCAAAAGTCCATGGATGTAGTTGTGTGTTTGGAATAAAACTGCATCCACTGCTGCCTGGAAAAAATATTTTTAGAGAACCATAAACATCACTGCTGCCCTTCATGATCAACCCTCATGATGAATGTCTGAGAGGCGCAGCAGACACTGTCTGGCTTCATCTGATAAAGCATTAAACGTTGAACTAAAACAACACGCTTGATGCCTTAACCCTTTAGTGTTTGGCTGAAAGCACGTGAAGCTGCTGCTCTCTCACGCCTGAACAGTCTGGAAGGATCTTTGTTTGGACTGAGCAGACCTCTCAGCGTGAGGGAAACCAGGCGGCTGTATGGTCCATGACCACAGGCATCCGGGTCTGGGGCTGGACAGCAGAACATGGATCCCAACCTGGTATTAGAGAGTGAAAATAGAAATGAGCTCATGTTTTCCAGCTGGAGCTCCAACCGAGCAAAACAGACGTTTTTTTCATTTGTTTCTGTGGCAAAAACTTCTCTGTTCTCTTCTAAAATTATTCTGCTTCATTCGGCTTATGTTCTGAATAATAACTCAAAGTTTTGGACATAACTGATAGAGTTCCTCTCTCATTGTCAGAAAGTTGCATTATAAGTAATCTTAAGGTGAAACACTCGGTTGACTGTTCTGCTGAATCCTGAAGCAGCTCTTCTTCACAGTTCACCTGTTCCACAGCAGAGAGCTCTTTCCAGAGAAGATGAAGTCAGTGATTCTCTCTTGGAGCAGAGCTGCTCTCCACCAGTCTGCTTCTCTGCTTTTGTTCCACAGAGTTAACCGCTGTCCTCTGGTTCAGGATCCAGCGCTGTCGGAGGCCTTAGACGACCTCTACAAGGAGTTCAACGCCCTTAAGGCTCACCTGGGCGATCTGACTGAGAAGTTCACCACCATGGAAACGTTCATCGACGAGCTCAAGGCCAGTCGCGCCAACAATCCGAGCCCTGCAGGGGGCGCTGTGGCTGGTCCCGCCGCGGCCCCCAGGGTCACCGGGAGGAGGCTGATGAAGAAGAAAGCCAACACCCCCACTTAGGGAGCATCCTCCCTCTGTCTCTTTCCTGCCTGACAGATCATCTTTTCACTTTTCTGAGGCTGCGCTGTTCACCTGTTCACCTGTTTACCTGTTTACCAGGTGACATGACCCCCCGCCTACCTGCGATTCAGTTAAACTTCATGAGGATAGTCTGGACTGATCCACAGTCTGCATGTCTGTGAAAACCTTGGCTCAAAGGCACATCAGCGTTTCTTTACTTGCAGATTTTTAGTTTAAAATTTTTCCTGACTGGACTCAACTGTGACAGATTTCACTGAACAAATGTTCAAACCAGCAGTGGTGAATCTGAAGTTTACTGTTAAGTCAAACATCATTTTACCAAACTATCCTCTGAGAAAAATCTTTTCGTACTTTTCTCATTTGTAGAACCCCTGTGATGATGTTGATGGTGTGTTGCTGCTTCAGCTCCAAATAAACTTATAATAAACGTATTACTGCAATCAACCTTCAGCTCAGGTGCTCTTCCTCAGATGTTCGTTTTTCTCAAAGTTTTGTGGAGTTCCCTTCATATGTGAACGGATCTCTACTAAAGATGAAAAGGAGACAGTTTATAGACATAAACCAAAAACGCTAAATAATGACAGATTTAAGCTCAAATCTGGAGCTTCATGCAGATACGATCTTCAGGTAGAGAATGTAAAACATTCTTCTTTCCACTTCAACAGCATCTGTTGACATTTACAGTTTTAACATTTGAATTTAATAGAAAACTGGTCAAAAGCCAAACGTTCATCGGTTTTTCCTCCACATGAGTGGCAGCTGGCTGAAGAAAACAACATGGAAGTAAATCCTGCAAAGAAACGTTTCCACCACGTTCACGCTGCCATCAGCCGACATGCAGCTCTGCTGTCAATTCAGGACAAGACTTCTCTGCTGCACATCTCAGTCAAACCTGCACCAGGTCTGAAGCCGACGGCATGATGTTGGAGGTGAATGTGAGGAGTTGTGATCCACAGAAAACACTCCTGACCGCTGAGGAGAAGCCTGAAGACAGCCTTTAACAGATGGATGGATGGATGGATGGATGTGGATGGATGGCTGGATAGATAGATAGATAGATAGATAGATAGATTAACTGAAGGTGGAGAACAGTTCTTTACTTTTATTTCAAACACTTGAACATATTAATTCACATGTTAACGTTCTCACAGAGTCAACAAAGTGAACAGGAACAATGAGAGTCCTCATCGCTGACTTGAAGATCATCTGTTTGACACAGAGAATAAGAACAAGAATCTACATTTGAATGTTTAAGGTTAGGTCTAAACATCAAGTTATTCATTTTCAGTCCAATGTTTCCTGTTGAGATCATTTGACCAGAAATGTGACTTTTACATTTCACAGCAGGACAAGAGGACAGAAGGACTTTCGCCATGACGCCGATGAGCAGACGCACAGAAAGGGTTAAACCTGCGTCACATGTGTCTTTTCTGGGGGGGGGGGTCACTGACCTTTATTGGGCTTTGCAGTGTCAGTCTGAGGACAGGATGATGTCTCAGTGACAGGACAACAGGGTCCAGAGCAGCTGCAGACACTTTGATTAACAGGAAGAAAGCTTCCTTTGACCCCCCCCTCACATACAGTAAAGGGCCTCATCTGTTTAATTCAGCAGCTGGGGGGGCAGTAAAACCTTTCAGTCCTCTGAGGTGAACTCATCATCTTAATTAAGGAACCATCTCAGAGGAGTCTCTGTTTTTGCTGCGTCACGTCATCATTTTAAGAAACTGTTAGAAGTTTCCGTTTAAAAGAAACTCGGCCAGTTTTCCCTCATCAACGTTAAACTGGTGTCAGTTCATTAAAGTCTGTTAGGAAAGCCAATAAACGGCAGCGACTCCGAGGCAGCCTCTTCATAAATAAGCGTACTTTGTGTTGTGATTCACGTTGTGGAAGTGTGAACTCACAAGGTCAGGCTATAATTGACCTGCCAGGGATTCACCCTCTTTGATTTAGGACTGTCGCTTCGGCGGCGCCCGCTGCTCTGCGGCGATACACAGCAGAAAGTAATAATGCTGCAGCTGGAATAAAAATCCAATCATGCAAAAAGAAGAACATAAACTAACTCCTGTCTGCACGCCGCAGGAAGGAGGGCCGTTATCCAGCCGGACACCAGGTTTTTTAAGGAAATGGGAGCAAATAAAAGGGATTTTCTTCAGGATACACTTCTGTGTTTAAAATAAAACAGAGATTTCTTCTAATCATCCAGAAACTTGAAGGTCTTAAAAGGTCATTTCTGCAGCATTAACAGTCATTTTTTGAAAACATTTTTGAAACAGCTCATCTCTATACCAGCATAAAAAAGACTTGTTTTCCATTTGTGAGCTTCAGCCGATCCAGAGCTTCAGTCAGGAAACCCGAGGGCTCAGAGGCGACCGCCCGCCTGGCTCACAGACGCTTCGGTTGTCAGATTAAAGCAGAAGCCGTTTCTGCTCAAATTGGGAGTTCTGGGAACAGCATAATCCTTGGCTCAGATGAGTCAAATCCCTTTGTATCTACGTATGTATGACATTTGATTGAGAAACACTGGTGGCCTTTTCCAGATGAACCTTTTAAAAAACACGTTTTTCTTAATTTAAAGAGTTTTTTGTGACCTTTCCAGCCCAAATGTCTTTCAGTTTCAGGACAAAGTGATGGTGGTTACGTTGGGTTATGCTCAGGGTCAGCCTTGGAGTCCTCTTTTATTCCATGTTCTGCTCATCTTCTGCCTGCACTCCAACCTCCGTACGGCTCTCTTTACCTCGGAGCAAACGAAGGGTAACATTTCAAATTCCTGACAAAAACATCTGTGGCTGATCCACCAGGTAAAACCACCAGTTAAAGTCAGGAGTATGTGGTTTTATTCAATACCCAATGAAACAGAAAGATGATTTTGTACTTAATTACTTCTACTTTGATAGTAAAGTTTTAATAAACAGAGGCTTACTGGGCATGCTCCAACTGACTGGTGTGTTTGTTCCATCTGTTTACCTTTTTAGAAAGGTGGGGTCATGTGAAAAACTTTCTGATGAAGAATCAAGACCTAAACCAGAGGATCATGTGACCTCCAGGTTGAAATACTTGCCTCAGGAGTTCTGGTCAGGAAACCGGGCTTGACGACAGAACTAAAACGTGCATAAACAAAAACTTAAACGTAATAAGACTTTAAAAGAAAGGAGAACCCGAAAGTGTGACAGAAGAAAAACAGAAGCACAACGGAGAGCAGCAGCTGTGGATGATCAGGAAATGAAAGCACCTGAGAAACAACTGAATCTGATTTTAACTTCACAGAACACAACTGAAACAACAACTCTCCTTTTTCTTTTCCTCCGTTCTTCAGCACAAAACTTTCAGTCATCTCAGATTTAAAGTTTTTCAAATTTTCAAATGTTTTCTTTTGAGTTGAAATGGATTCCAACTAACAGGAAACTTGCTTGTGGAGTTTCTGACTTGAATGAGTAGAAAATCAACCTAAAACAACATTTAAAGCTTGATTTGAGTTATTTTGTGAGAGTTGGAAAACATTTAAAGACTTTTTGCTCACAAGCAACATATTTAAAGATTTTTCTTCTTCACTTTTTAAAAACATAATTAAAATATTGAAACAGACACACTGAGAGAATTAGGAAAAATTATTTAAAGAATTGATTTTTTTCTGCTCCAGAATAACTTGACTGTGGCCATTTGATGAGGAATAGATCCATGCACACCGGAGCAGCATGTTCTGGACTCTGTTGGTTGCTTGTAAGGTTTTCAAACCTCAAAAAAATGTTTCAAAACGTTTTAAAGAACCTTACATTTGGAAGTTTCTTTGTTTTTGTTCACATGTGCAAGCGTTCTTGTCTGGTCTTCATAATCAGAAGCTGCAGGGCTCTCTGCATGTTCCCCCGCCTCCATCTGGACTCTCCATAAACGGGTTCATCCACTGCTTTCATCAGCAGCAGCCGCGGGCCTGCTGTGGCTGCAGAGCAGCGCGGCATTCCTGATGCAGATGAGGAGGTTCCAGCACGTCTGTGTGATCTGACAGGCAGCTGCAGTCCACAGAAACAGAGCGGCAGCTTCCTGCATATAAAAGCCAGCAAGTGCTTCAAAAAAAGAGGAGAGAGCTTTGATGTGACCGTCCAACACACAAACACAACCTCACTCAATTCATCCATAAAAGGATGCTTAGAGAGCGGCAGGTGGCGGGTGTCACACTCCACCACCTGTCCACCGCCGACACCAGCTGCTTCCTTCTGCAGGCACCAAACATGAGCACGATGGAGGCCAGGAACTCCTCTCAGCTGGGGATCCTCTCCTTTTCATTACTGTCCCCACGAGGAGTGGAAACTGGAGCTCTCCCCCACCTCCAGACACGAGGAGGTGTTTCATTATTGCCGATAACGGCCCACTGAGAAACCTGACCATCGCCTGCTTCACCTGCGAGCGCAGGAAGGGTGAGGTGAAGCAGCAGAAACTGATGCAAGAGCACATGCAGTCGGATCCCTGGAGCTCCCAAACCCAATCCAAGACCCGCTTCAAACCACAAATATGATTCCAGACATAAAAAAAAGGATTGTTTCCTGTAAAAATGCAGGTGTGAGAAGTGAAGGTATTCAGTTGAGATGATGAATTAAATCTAAAACCTTTGCTAAAATCTAAAAGTCTAAAATTGTTGCTAAAACGTTTGAATCAATTGATTTAGTGAAAAAATAAATACAATAATAATAAATATTAAATACAATACAAAATAATATAATAATAATACAATAAAATAATAAATACAAAATGCATGAAAAACCCTTAACTGAACCTGTGGCCGTGCAGAAAACAAAATCTACAATCTCAAAGCTTCTGAATATTCAATGAAACCATCATAAAGTCAGAAATCATCTAAACTTTCATGAATCTTGACCAAGAAGGTCAGATGAAGACTTGATGTCTCCTGATCTGGTCTGAAGTTTTCACAGACGTGATGCCGTTGTAGTTCAGTCCCATCTTTAGACATCTTGAGGGTTTGGATTCTTCCTGAGAAGTTTGGTCCAATGCTCTCTGGTTTTTGCCACATCAATGCTCACATGTTTGAGCTTTGGAGTTGGGAAAATCATTCCATCTTAAGATCTGGGTTCACTGGTTTCTAACCTGTTTACATGGTCGATCTCAGTGAAGCTTCAGGAAACTTAACAATTAAATGCAATTGTGTCAAATCGACTAAGCTGGTAAAAACAAAGTACAAAAAGTAAGCAGAAGTTTGAAGCTTTCAAAGAGAACAAAGGTTTTCAAGCAGGAGGGAGGCGGATGATTCGCTGTGGCGAAAGGAGAAAAAGGAGGTGACTGGAAGAAAACATCCGTAGTCTGTCTGTAGTCCCATGCAGGAATGTGCAGCCTTTAGTTGTTAAACATGACAGTAAATGTTTTCTTAATGATAAACATTTGAAGAGGTTATCACTGTTGTTAACATTAGTGGAAGTGACGCAGTCTCCACCACCACGTAACACAACTACCGTAAAATGGTTTAGTGGAAGCGACGTACAGTTCGCACACGCATAGCGAGCGGTGAACAGAAGTGACCTTCTGACAAAGTCTTCCATGTTTTTTGAGGAAAAAGCTCAGCTGTGATTCAGGTTAATGTTCAGGTTTGAAGGCTCATATCTTCAAAACCATTTCTTCTACGCCATCATGTGAGCTCGTTTCACTTCTTCATGTGTTTTCCTACAATCACGACGTCATTCAAATATCTGAGAAGACAAAGATCTTCTCGTCTGTAACGTTCAGGTTGAGGGTCAGGTTAAGGTTGATCCCAGATTTAAGGGTCTGGGACGTTGACAGCTGGATTTGATCAAACCAGGAGCGTCTTCTCCAAAGAGTGAATGCTTTAAAGCACAAAGACGGGGGGTTGGAAGTGGTTGATATTCATCATTAAAGGGAAGTGATGATGGGGGGTGCTCTGCATGTTTCATATCAGTTGCATCATAAAAGAGAAAAGTGCAGAGAATTAAAAAAAAGGTGTGTGTGTGGGGGGGTAGCCTTGTAGTATTGTATGTAAATACTCGTTAAATCAATACATGAAAACTTACTATAAGTATTCTTACAGTCTAGTAAGTCAGTATAACTCAAGCTTCCGTTGATCGACTGTATCCATAGACTGTAAACTAAAAAATGTTCTTTTTTATTCTGAAGACGTTTTCTGTCAGAACTCTCCCTACATGACACACACGGTCTGTAGTCTACCTGCTACACAGCACGTTCCAAGCCACTGTACAAAGGATATTTATCTATGACTTTTCTAAAGATTCAACACAAGAGACAGTCAGCCTCATGTTCTGGTCACTAACCATTAGAGTATAAATGAAATGTTACTGAACAAACCTCCTAAAGAGAAGAGTATTTTTTTTTAAAATAAACCCTTCAAATGCACTGTTACACATTATTACCCAACAGAGTTCCACAACATCTGATCCATTCTAAAGAACTGGAAATGCTCATTTATTGAATGTGTGGAAAGAACAGTTCTTCTTGTTGGGCCACAGAAGAAAGTGGTCAGTCAGAAACTCCGCCTACTTTTCAGAGGTCATTTTCACACCTAAAGTGCCAACCAGCTCTCTCCCCATGATTGGCTGGCCCAAACCATGACTCCACCACCTCCTTGCTGACATCACAGCCTTGTTGGGACATGGGGGCCGTCCACCACCAACCACTACTCCATCCACCTGAACCATCCAGGGCTGCAGGTCACTCATCAGTGAAGAAGACTGTTTGAAAATGTCTTCATGAATGTCTGGGCTGCTGCAGACGCTTCTGCCTGGGAGTGTTGTTTAGGGGGCAGTAGAAGTTATACGTAGAACTGCAGCTTCTGGAGGATCTACACCTTGATGTTGGTGGGACTCCACAGGCTGCTTTATAATAGTTTTTTAGCAGCTGCTCTCTTAATCCCATGTATTTGTATGTCAGAAACCTTCCTCATTCTGCCTTTATCTGCTCCAACCCATGTGTGCTCTGAATTACGTGAACGTCTCCACATTAACCTCTTTATGTGAACGCCTTTAACTAAAAACGACAGTCTGTTTTTACTCGATCATATTAAAGGTTGGATCCATGTTCAGTTGTGGAGCCGTGAACATTCACGTTGAAGAAGCGACGTTTGCTGCTCAGATCAGGGACAGAACAAGCTGCAGTGGTTACAGATTTTTGTGCCAAGAAGCAGGTGGGGGGGCACTCTCTCGGATTTCATTAGTTTTGCCTCTGTGACATATCAAGGTCTCATCTAAACAAGGTGAACTGGAAGCGGTAAAGACAGACGGCGTGACACCTGAAGGGGGCCAGCATGAATATGAACGACACCTGTGAGCGCAGGTGTCAGTCTTCGCCTTTCTGGAGGATAATATCACATCTGTGCTGACGCGAGGAGGCGGCAATTACGACGCACTTTGTACAGACTGAAGGTCAGCACAAAGGAGGAAAAGGTCACATGTTCAAAAACATGGTGGCGTGTATGGATTGCTGTTCTTCAGGTCCAGAGAGGAGGCTGCAACAGAGCTTCAAGAAAAACGACTAATTCTGGGACATAAACTCTGTATTTAGTCTTAGTCCTTCTAACGAGATTAATTTGTCGTAACATGAGTCAAATACAGATGATATTTCATGTTTTATCTGCATTCTTGTTAAAAATCTATGAACGTTTGTTGTTCTGCATCTCCAAAAGTCTTGCAGCAGAAGTGACAGAAATACTAAAGCGTTTAAAAGCATTTGAACGTTGAGAAGAAACCATTAGGGATGTTCTCACCAGGTTTTTGGGTTCCGATCCGATTCAGAGTCATTTGATAATGAGAATCTGCCGATACCGAGTCCCGAACCGATACTTTTAACACCAAAAAAAAAGAAGAACTGTAACAAATAGATCCAGGTTTTCCCCAATTTTCATTTTTGTAATGTTCTTTTATCATTTAACATGTAAACAGAACATTTCTGTGAAGTAACTTTAACAATCAAGTAAAAATAGTGCAACTGTTAACTAATAAAAAAGGTTCACTATTACCTAGTAAAAATAGGAAGTTTGCAGACTTTAGTTTAGTATCTTCAGAACTATTGTACATTTTTAATCAAATTCAATCTTTAAAAACTCTAAAAACGACACTTAAAATGATTATTGTTTCATGATTGATGAGTATTCATGACTTGGAACATGGAACATTTATGTGTTTCTGAGGCATTATGGATTCTTTTTCCTGGAGTTGAACTCTGTAGTCGGATGCTTAGCAGCCGTCTTATTGCCGGCTTTTTAACACAAGCTGTGCTGCTTCAACAGAAAAGGTCTTTCATTTAGTTAATCTTTATTTAATCTTGTTTTCTGTTGCAGTGATGATTGTCCATCTCAGAGCTCCTCACAGCGGATCGTTTCAATTCCATGTGTATTTTCAGGCTCAGAGGGGCTTTTATTGTTTTGGAGTTCAAACATCTTTTTTCCTCTCTCGGATGCTTTGTTGTTTCTGTCATACAGATGTTTTAAAGAAGTTTTACTGCATCTCAGCCGGACATTAAAATGATTCTGTAGCTTCCTTTCTGCAGATCTCTGAACATTCCTCTGAAATCCACCTAATCCATCTCTGTCTGTGTTTGTGGAATTCCATCTCTCCCAGGCCGGCTCAGTAATCGATTGGCAGGCCGGGGGGTAACTGTGGGCCGGGGGTGACTTATTCGTCCACGCTGAGGCTGGGTGGGGGGCTGATGAAGGGGAGAGCGCTGGAGGGATGGACTGAATGATGGCGGACACATATATGTGTGGGAGACAGAGTGGATGTTTGCAGTCCTGCTGCAGCCTGAAGCTGCAAACGGCTTCATGTGAGGAACAGGAAGTTCTGCTACATCACATGACCAGAAGGAACAGCCTCCAACCTGTCAGGAACGCGGGGAAGAACTTTAAACTCCACAGCTCATAAACTATGTTCTGAAACATGTTCAGGCACTCAGAGCAAGAATCCAGGAGGACGTGGAATCAGTCATGAGGACAGCATCAAAATAGAAAGAGTAAAAATAAAAAAAAAACATGTTGTTTACAGACACAACAAGTGAACAGAAATCATTAGAAGACGGTTAACGGGATGGAAACCTACAGAAAGGGCACTAGCTCAGGCGATTTGATATCTCTTTGGGGTGTCGGTAAAACACGCTGAAGCCTGGATGCAGTTTCCACAGTTGAGCGCAGATTTATTGACTTTCACATCCACTCACATGAGATCTGCAATAGAAAAAGTTCCTGTCATTACTTTCAGATTATTAACTCTAAACGTTTGTTAACATGATGCACATAAAATGCAACCACTGCTCTCCTGCAGGTAAGATGTAAACGTTAACATGTATAACATTTCTCATCAATTATATTAGGTTTCAGTGGTTAAATAAACATGAAACGTGAGCTAACCACATTCACTAACAGAAACCTGCGCACGCTGCAACATCCACCTGTACCCGCGCTTATTAACCCTCGTTAGCCAACCATAACTTATGTAACTTGTTGAACATGTTGCTACAGCTTCTTACTTTAGCTTCAGATTAACGCTCCTTCTTTTCTACAGCTTCACGTGTGTGGCTGGGGGCGGGGTTTCCTTCCACGCAGTTATATAGTCCCGTTCAGGTATCCGTCTTTACAACAATGGTGGTCCTCCATCACAGGAACCATCACAGAGAAGAGTCCAGTTCTCATCTCCGTCGCTGAGCAGCAGCATGTGCAGGTCACAGTTCTTTAAACATGAAACTGTAAAGAAAAAGGTTCTGGAAACTCGACTGTGAGTTTATTTCCATGTGTAGAGACAGATCATTTTACAATAGAATGAATGAGGACCCCCGTCTGCGAGGAATAAGCCACCTAGTGGTTACTTGGTGAACTCCAGCTGATTTGATTTAGAAAAGAGCTTCAGTTTGGAAGTTAAAATGTTGCTTCTTGGAACAATTCCATTTCCAGTTGCTGTTAATCATCCTGAGAATCAGAGGTCCATCCCGACCTTTGTCTCAGGGTGAGGGTGTGAGGGGAGGGGGGGGTCCAGACCTGAAGGACCAGTCTGTCCATCCTCTGTACCCACCTCTCACCCCAGATGGATGCACATCTGCTGAAGTAAAGAGAGGAATACATCCTGTGAACAGTCTCTGCATGGCGGATGGGGACATGTAACCTGCTGTAAAGCATGGCGACGCCGTTGGCCTCATCTGCATCCATGAGCAGATAAATGATGTTCCACAACAGCTTGGACTGCTGTCTGCAGTAGAACAGCAGCTGATGCAGTTGTGATTGTTGTTTCCGTCTCTGGGACATGACACCCGTGTGATTGAATCAAGCCACCGCCCTCTGGTCCCTGTGTCGGAGCATTTATGTGGGACTGGGATGACCCGTCCTCCTCCGTACTGCTGGAGGTGTTGGCTCCTAAATCACATAGCTTTCTGTCAGACACAAACAATCTTGTTCTCCTCGTGAGGAAGGACGGAGATGCTGTAAACCACCAAAACCCAGAGAGAGCTCAGGTAGTTATTGATCCCTCACACAAACAAGCATTTGTCTTTTCCACTCGTGTCACGCTTTGTTTAAGATCGCAGCAGACGGTCTGGTTTGGCAGAAAAGACTTTGAGATAAAAGAAGAAGGAAGTGACCTGTGACGAACTCATCCAATCAGCTGCTGCTCTCAGAAGAGGGCGGGGCTTCACCTGAGGCTTGTGTGGGTTTAAATGCACAGAGCAGAGCGGCAGCCCTTTCCCTTCAAAGATGTTTGGGTTCTTGGTTTTTCCTGCAGACGGCACTGGTGTGTGTGGTTATCACACATGTTCTTCATCATCTCTGGACTGTTTTTAAACTTCAGAGTTTAACATCAACCAGTGAAGCATTTCTATCAACTTTCAGTAGCAGAAAATGTCTAAGAAAAAAGAGGGTTTTCTGTTAGAAACACGTCTGCCAGACCAACAGAAAATCCCAGTTTGCCTGAAAAACTCCTGGGAAAGTTCTGTCAGAACCGTTCCTGATCTTCCAAAATGCTGCAGTCTAGTTCTGATTGGACAACAGAGCCCTTCAAATGTAGCTTCATCTCAAACCATCATCCTCTTGTGGCTTGTCTCTCGTTTGTCCGGTAACGGATGTTCCGGTGTTTTGTTTTTTCTTTCCAGGCTGACCCGGCTCCTCACATTGGATCCTCAGGAAGAGGAACCGCAAACCAGACGTCATTATGTGACCAAAGAGTCTTTGTGGTTTGTGAGGAACAAATGCAGTAGAACTCTGAACGAGTGGTGGCACAGCTTCAGAGGTTTTTGAAGAAGATTCTGGTTCTGAGACGTGGAGATCCAGTAGTGAACAGAAGACTGAACTGGTGGTTCTTGTGCATTTCTGGGTGGTTCTAATCATCAGAACCACACTCAGAATGACTGTGTGGACCTGTCATGTTTTTGAACGGTCTGCTGATGTTCTCGCCTGCCGTTCGGTTGAAATCTCAGATCCACATTGAGATTTTCTGATTCTCCACGAGTCGCCGTCAGACTTTGGTTGAAAAGAGAGGAGCTTTGTCATGTGTCCAATCTTCAAACCCATCCTATCAAAATCTTTCAATCAGAGAACCAATTTAGTTCCTAAAGTTTCCTGTGAGGCCGAGTTTGCAGGCTGAGATGAAGAAGAGGCCTGTCATCTTTACCTGCAGGTGAAGCCTCATCCTGGCTGATCTGACGCAGAGAGAACAGACGCCGTGAATAAAACATGGACTCACCCGACAGCTGGACCGGCACAGACCGGTTTTCTCTCCACGCCGCTCCCTAAAGTCCAGAATTTATGGTGCATCTCGTGCTTTTCACTTCCCCCCGACACTTTCATTACAAAGTAAAATATCACAGAAATTGGACGTTTCCTCTTCTGGGAATCAGGTAGTCAAACGCTGGGAGAGGGAGATGAGCGAGACGGGCCGGCTTCTCAATAACAAGGTCCAGCTCAACGCCTGCCTGACTCTGACACATGACAGGCTGGCCAGCAGAGAGGGGCGGCCTCGGTGGTGGTGGGGGGGCTCCGTCTGGAGTCTCCGGTGGAGCTTGAGAAGCTTTTCTTCTGAGTCCTCGTGAGAGGAGACGGTCCGATGTTTGCACCAGAAGACCTTCAATCAGATTTAGTAGAATTCTCCAACATGGAGGAAACGTGACGAGAAAACTCCCATGAACATTTAGAGGATCGCCATCAGGTGATGACAGCGTCTGCATTCATTCAGAGGTGAAGAAGCTGCTTCTGGAAACACACGAAAACATCTGGATCAGCATCTAGGGCTCGACCGATGCTGTCGGTATTGGTACCAGTATCGGTACCAGTATCGGTATCGGTACCAGTATCGGTATCGGTACCAGTACCAGTACCAGTACCAGTACCGGTATCTGTATTAGTATTGGTATCAGTATCAGTATTGGTACCAGTATCGGTACCAGTATCGGTATAGGTACCAGTACCAGTACCAGTACCAGTACCGGTATCTGTATTAGTATTGGTATCAGTATCAGTATTGGTACCAGTATCGGTACCAGTATCGGTACCAGTATCGGTACCAGTACCAGTACCGGTATCTGTATCGTATTGGTATCAGTATCGGTACCAGTATCAGTATCAGTATTGGTACCAGTACCAGTATCAGTATTGGTACCAGTACCAGTATCAGTATCAGTACAGTAAGTACCGGTATCTGTATCAGTATTGGTATCAGTATCAGTACCAGTACCAGTATCAGTATCGGTACCAGTACCAGTACCAGTACCAGTACTGTATCGGTATCAGTACCAGTACCGGTACCGGCTATTTTGACACCTATCGGAATCAGCCTTCTTTTGAATCCGACAGCTGATAATGAACTGGTGGTTTTTGGCTTAGAGGCAGCCGCGCCTCTGGCTTCAGCATAGACCCGCCCACTGTGGTTCTCTGATTGGCTGACCACACACAGGCAGAGCCAATCAGAAAATGAAACTGTTTGCGGTGAAGACGTTGGGACAAGTTAAAGCATGGAGATGTTTAAAAGTCAGTGCTCTCAGAAAATCCCTCTGAAACTATGCAGAAAAACATAAAAACGGTAAAAAAAACCCTCTGTTACCTGTTACCTCACGGCTAAACGTGTCTGTGAATCACTAAATTAAAAACGATGCTGAAATATTCACATGTCAGCAACCCATCATTGTTTTACGATGTGATTAAAACTTTACAAACCATATTAAATTCTGTTGAGTTTTATAGCAGGAAAGCATGAAGGTCCAGAATACTGAGAGACCCAAGAACCGCTACACCACAGCAAAGCATCGCCCGTCCGAGAAAAGACAGGACAGTAACGACAACTTCAGAGTTACAAACTTTAGCTCTTTCTGCACTGATGGATGGAGTCCCAGCGGCAAAAACGACATTGTTAGAGTGTATGACCAGCGCGTGCAGCAGGCTGTTGGCAGCCTGACGACCGTGCACGTGGCCCACGCGTGCATGCACATGCCGATCCCCTTACTCTGAAAGCTTGATATAAAAAGAAGAAGAAAATTCCGCCTTCCTGAATTGTCTTTTCGGGGATTTTTCCTGCTAAACGGCCACTTCAGTGTAAAAGTTGTTGGATTGGATGGGAAAATACCAGCATCACATATCTGCTTTCTCATCCTTCTGGGGCTTGGGGGGTCTGCAGTCATCAATATTTTCTGCTGTGAGCTGAACTCTTGTCTGTGTGGAGTCTGACCCCGGGTCCCCCGGTTCCTCCTGTCCACCACTCTCCCTCTTCTGAGGAGGATCTCAGATTTTCAGTCTTTCCCTGTAAACTCTCTCTGAAAGTCTGTCTGCTTCAAATCAGAGGTTTTTGAATGAGCAGATTCTTCCTTGTGATGCGTTCAGGTCCTGACCTTGAGGGTGCTTTAAATCTGCTTGATGCTGATTCTTCTGCTGCTGATGAGACCAAACAGATCCAGATCAGGAATCATCGTTTGTTAGGGTTTTTTCTCGACTCGTCTGCTCCTTACAGGTCTGTCTTTTATGCACTGAGGAACAATTGGAGGAAAAGGCACATGTGCAGCTCAGACCATCACCTGAACCCGACTGACAAGTTAAAACCCAACAAAACATAAATGAATGAGTGTAAAAAAAGTGGACAGGGGAGTATTACTTTTCAACAGCCTGTATTTTCACATCTGTTTTCTTTTTCAGATGTTAGTCAGGTGCTACTCTGAGTCAGAGGGCACTTTCACACCAGGAATTATCCAGTATCCATGTTAAAGCAAGCCAATGGTATACTGAGTACAAACAGTTGCCTCATAATTAGGTAGAACTAAAGGCAATTTCAATAAAAATGATCAATTTCAGTTCAGAGTTTGAATTTCAAATTCAGTTGAACTTGAGGACCTTAAGCTAAACTTTTCATGAAACATTTCAGACTGAAAACCTTCATCAGGAGTTTTTCTGTGCGATTCTCTGCTCCTGCAGCATTGAAGTCAGAGCAGGTTCTGGCTCGGGATCAGGTTTTGTGGGTTTGAGCAGCTTTGCACGGGAAAATCTGATCATAAAAACACTCAGTCATTCCTGGGTGATTAGAGATGATTAAATGTTTGCAGCTTTTACAATCTGTGTGTGTGAAACTTCTTAAGCTGATTAAACTTTTGTAATAGATTGAAGGCTCTGCGCCATCTGTCTGTTTGTGGGGAGGTCTCCCCTGACCCACAACTTCATCTTCATAGAACTTTCTCAACTTGCCACCACGGTGTCATTTCTACAAGCGACCCCCACCCCCACCCCCCACAGGGGGTTTTTTAATTTAAAGAAGTTGTGGGAAAGCAAACTGCCAAAGATAACGATTTAATGAAAATACTGCGAGTGGCTTTCAGAATGACTGTCATTTTGCTGGAGACCTGCTGGGATTGGCTGCCAGAGGCAGATAGACGGAAAGCTCCATTAGATTAGCCGGGAGAGGAGAGGCGGTTCAGCCGAGGGGATAATAAGCTGCAGGTCAGCGTGCAGCCAAAGCTCTTTACTGAGAGAAACGCCGGGATGAGCCCCAGAATGTTTCACCGATTCTGCTTCTCACATGACGTTTTTCATCGTTTGTGCAAAACTCCAAATGTAAAATCTGTGATGTTATTAGTGTTTGTTTGAGTTGTTTTAACTGATCCACAGATGGTGTTCTGATCACCAGTTCTTCTTCAT
>BOLG01000722.1:0-37170 GCA_016861445.1 Oryzias woworae
GCCGCTGTTTTTTGAGCAAGTGCTCACCTAACCTCGGGACAACATTCCATTCCATCACACCACGAACTATACACGTGAAACCACACACCATGCCACTGTTTTTTGAGCAAGTGCTCACCTAACCTCGGGAAAATCACTTGGTTATCACTTCAACCAAAAACCGTTTTGCAAACCTTGATCCGTGACAACTGTTTTTTTGAGCAAGTGCTCACCTGACCTCGGGACAAACATTCTATTCCATCACCAGCGAACTATACACGTGAAACCACACACCATGCCGCTGTTTTTGAGCAGTGCTCACCTAACCTCGGAAAATCACTTGGGTATCACTTCAACCAAAACTGTATGCAAACCTTGGATCCGTGACACTGTTTTTTTGAGCAAGTGCTCGCCCAACCTCGGGCAACATGCTAATGCATCACACCAGCGATCTATACATGTGAAACCACACACCATGCGCGTGTTTTTTTGAGCAAGTGCTCCACCTATCCTCGGGACAAAAACGTTCTTTTACATCACACCACCGCGAACTATACACGTGAAACCACACACTTTGCCACTGTTTTTTGAGCAAGTGCTCACCTGACCTCGGGACAAACATTCTATCCATCACACCAGCGAACTATACACGTGAAACCACACCACCATGCCGCTGTTTTTTTGAGCAAGTGCTCGCCTAACCTCGGGAAAATGACTTAGTTTCACTTCACTAAAACTGTATGCAAACCTTGATCCGTGACACTGTTTATTGAGCAAGTGCTCGCCTAACCTCGGGGAACCGCTAATGCATCACACCAGCGAACTATACATGTGAAACCACCACACACCATGCCGCTGTTTTTTGAGCAAGTGCTCGCCTAACCTCGGGAAAATGACTTAGTTATCACTTCACTAAAACTGTATGCAAACCTTGATCCGTGACACTGTTTTAACCTCGGGGGAACATGCTAATGCATCACACCAGTGAACTATACATGTGAAACCACACACCATGCCGCTGTTTTTTGAGCAAGTGCTCACCTACCTCGGGACAACGTTCTTTTACATCACACCCACGAACTATACACCGTGAAACCACACACCATGCCACTGTTTTTTGAGCAAGTGCTCACCTAACCTCGGACCACATTCTAATTCCATCACAACCAGCGAACTATACAATTTGAAACCACACACCATGCCGCTGTTTTTTGAGCAAGTGCTCGCCTAACATCGGGGGACATGCTAATGCAATCACACAGGGAACTATACATGTGAAACCACACACCATGCCGCTGTTTTTTGAGCAAGTGCTCACCTAACCTCGGGACAACATTCCATCCATCACCCAGCGAACTATACACATGAAACCACACACCATCCACTGTTTTTTGAGCAAGTGCTCACCTAACCTCGGGAAAATCACTTGGTTTCACTTCAACCAAACCGTATGCAAACCTTGATCCGTGACACTGTTTTTTTGAGCAAGTGCTCACCTGACCTCGGGACAACATTCTATTCCATCACACCAGCGAACTATACACGTGGAAACCATACACCATGCCCTGCTTTTTTTGAGCAAGTGCTCACCTAACTCGGGAAAATCACTTGGTTTATCACTTCCCAAACTGTATGCAAACCTTGATCCGTGACACTGTTTTTTGAGCAAGTGCTCGCCTACCTCGGGGCAACAGCTAATGCATCACACCAGCGAACTATACATGTGAAACCACACACATGCCGCTGTTTTTTGAGCAAGTGCTCACCTAACCTCGGGACAACATTCCAGTCCATTACACCGCGAACTTACACGTGAAACCACACACCATGCCACTTGTTTTTAAACAAGTGCTCGCCTAACCCTCGGGGAACATGCTAATGCTCACACACCCAGGAACTATACATGTGAAACCACACACCATGCCGCTGTTTTTTTGAGCAAGTGCTCACCTAACCTCGGGAAATCACTTAGTTATCACTTCACCAAAACTGTAAATGCAACCTTGATCCGTGACAGTTTTTTTTGAGCAAGTGCTCACCTAAAACCTCGGGACAACATTCTATTCCATCACACCAGCGATCTATATGTGAAACCACACACCATGACCGCTGTTTTTGAGCAAGTGCTCGCCTAACCTCGGGGAACATGCTAATGCATCACACCAGTAACTATACATGTGAAACCACACACCATGCCGCTGTTTTTTGAGCAAGTGCTCACCTAACCTCGGGGACAACATTCCATTCCATCACACCAGCGAACTATACAACGTGAAACCACAACACCATGCCACTGTTTTTTGAGCGTGCTCACCTAACCTCGGGAAATCACTTGTTTATCACTTCAACACAAAAAACCGTTTGCAAACCTTGATCCGTGACACTGTTTTTTGAGCAAGTGCTCACCTGACCTCGGGACAACATTCTATTCCATCACACCAGCGAACTATCACGTGAACCACACCCCATGCCGCTGTTTTTTGAGCAAGTGCTCACCTAACCTCGGAAAATCACTTGGGTATCACTTCACCAAAACTGTATGCAAACCTTGATCCGTGACACTGTTTTTTGAGCAAGTGCTCGCCCAACCTCGGGCAACATGCTAATGCATCACACCAGCGATCTATACATGTGAAACCCACACCATGCATGCCGCTGTTTTTTGAGCAAGTGCTCACCTATCCTCGGGACGCACGTTCTTTTCCATCACACCAGCGATCTATACACGTGAAACCACACACCATGCCACTGTTTTTTGAGCAAGTGATCACCTGACCCGTCGGACAAAACATTCTATTCCATCCACCAGCGAACTATACACGTGAAACCACACACCTGCCGCTGTTTTTTGAGCAAGTGCTCGCCTAACCTCGGGAAAATCACTTAGTTATCACTTCACCAAAACTGTATGCAAACCTTGATCCGTGACACTGTTTTTTGAGCAAGTGCTCGCCTATCCTCGGGACAACGTTCTTTTACATCACACCAGCGAACTATACACGTGAAACCACACACCATGCCACTGTTTTTTGAGCAGTGCTCACCTGACCTCGGACAAAACTTCTATCCATCACACCAGCGAACTATACACGTGAAACCACACACCATGCCGCTGTTTTTTGAGCAGTGCTCGCCTAACCTCGGGAAAAAGGACTTAGTTATCACTTCACTAACAACTGTATGCAAAAACCTTGAGTCCGTTGCACTGTTATTGAGCAAGTGCTTGCCTAACCTCGGGGGAACATGCTAAATGCCATCACACCAGCGAACTATACATGTGAAACCACACACATGGCCGCTGTTTTTTGAGGCAAGTGCTCCGCGCTAACCTCGGGAAACTGAACTTAAGGGTTAATCACGTCAACTAAAAACTGTATGCAAACCTTGATCCGTGACTGTTTTTTGAGCAAAGTGCTGTCTATAAAACCTCGGGGGAACATGCCTAATGCATCACACCCAGTGAACTATACATGTGAAACCACACACCATATCCATGCCGCTGTTTTTTGAGCAAGTGCGTCACCTAACCTCGGGAAAATCACTTGGTTATCACTTCACCAAAACTGGAATGCAAACCTTGATCCGTGACACTGTTTTTCTGAGCAAGTGCTCACCTGACCTCGGGACAACATTCTATTCCATCACACCAGCGAACTATACACGTGAAACCACACACCATGCCGCTGTTTTTTGAGCAAGTGCTCACCTAACCTCGGGAAAATCACTTGGGTATCACTTCACCAAAACTGTATGCAAACCTTGATCCGTGACACTGTGTTTTTGAGCAAGTGCTCGCCTAACCTCGGGGCAACATGCTAATGCATCACACCAGCGATCTATACATGTGAAACCACACACCATGGCCGCTGTTTTTTTGAGCAAGTGCTCACCTGACCTCGGGACAACATTCTATTCCATCACACCAGCGAACTATACACGTGAAAACCACACACCATGCCGCTGTTTTTTGAGCAAGTGCTCGCCTAACCTCGGGAAAATGACTTAGTTATCACTTCACTAAAACTGTATGCAAACCTTGATCCGTGACACTGTTTATTGAGCAAGTGCTCCGCCTAACCTCGGGGGATCATGCTAATGCATCACACCAGCGAACTATACATGTGAACCACACACCATGCCGCTGTTTTTTTGAGCAAGTGCTCAGCCTAAAACCTCGGGAAAGATGACTTAGTTATCACTTCACTAAAACTGTATGCAAACCTTGATCCGTGACACTGTTTTTTTGAGCAAGTGCTTCGCCTAACCTCGGGGGAACATGCTAATGCATCACACCAGTGAACTATACATGTGAAACCACACACCATTGCCGCTGTTTTTTGAGGCAAGTGCTCAACCTAACCTCGGGACAACATTCCATTCCATCACACCAGCGAACTATACACACGTGAAACCACACACCATGCCACTGTTTTTTGAGCAAGTGCGCACCTAACCTCGGGAAAATCACTTGGTTATCACTTCACCAAAACTGAATGCAAACCTTGATCCGTGACACTGTTTTTCTGAGCAAGTGCTCACCTGACCTCGGGACAACATTCTATTCCATCACATCCAGCGAACTATACACGTGAACCACACACCATGGCCGCTTGTTTTTGAGCAAGTGCTCACCTAACCTCGGGAAAATCACTAGGTTATCACTTCACCAAAACTGTAGTGCAAACCTTGATCCGTGACAGTGTTTTTGAGCAAGGGCTCACCCTAAACTCTCGGGAACCAACCACGTTCTTTTACATCACACCAGCGAACTATACACGTGAAAACCACACACCATGGCCACTGTTTTTTGAGCAAGTGCTCACCTAACCTCTGGAAATTCACTTATCAATTCACCAAAACTGTATGCAAACCTTGATCCGTGACAGTTTTTTGAGGCAAGTGCTCACCTAACCTCGGGACAAACATTCTATTCCATCACTACCAGCGAACTATACATGTGAAACCACACACCATGCCGCTGTTTTTGTGAGCAAGTGCTCGCCTAAACCTCGGGGGACAATGCTAAGTGCATCACAACAGCGAACTATACATGTAAAACCACACACCAGGCCGCTGTTTTTTGACAAGTGCTCACCTAACCTCGGGACAAACATTCTATTCCATCACACCAGCGAACTATACATGTGAAACCACACACCATGCCGCTGTTTTTTGAGCAAGTGCTCGCCTAACCTCGGGGGAACATGCTAATTGCATCACACACCAGCGAACTATACACGTGAAACCACACACCATGTCCACTGTTTTTTGAGCAAGTGCTCACCTAACCTCGTGAAAATCACTTGGTTATCACTTCACCAAAACTGTATGCAAACCTTGATCCGTGACAGTTTTTTGAGCAAGTGCTCACCTGACCTCGGGAACAACATTCTATTCCATCACACCAGCGAACTATACACTGTGAAACCATACACCATGCCAGCCTGCTTTTGAGCAAGTGCTCACCTAACCTCGGGAAAAATCACTTGGTTATCACTTCACCAAAACTGTATGCAAACCTTGATCCGTGACACTGTTTTTTGAGCAAGTGCTCGCCTAACCCGGGGGCAACATGCTAATGCATCACACCAGCGAAACTATACATGTGAAACCACACAACATGCCGCTGTTTTTTGAGGCAAGTGCTCACCTAACCTCGGGACAACATTCCAGTCCATTACACCAGCGAACTATACACGTGAAACCACACACCACCATGCCACTGTTTTTTAAACAAGTGCTCGCCTAACCTCGGGGGAACATGCTAATTGCATCACACCAGGGAACTATAACATGTGAAACCACACACCATGCCGCTGTTTTTTGAGCAAGTGCTCACCTAACCTCGGGAAAATCACTTAGTTATCACTTCACCAAAAACTGTATGCAAACCTTGATCCGTGACAGTTTTTGAGCAAGTGCTCACCTAACCTCGGGACAAACATTCTATTCCATCACAACCAGCGAACTATACATGTGAAACCACACACCATGCCGCTGTTTTTTGAGCAAGTGCTCGCCTAACCTCGGGGGAACATGCTAATGCATCACACCAGGGAACTATACATGTGAAACCACACACCATGCCGCTGTTTTTTGAGCAAGTGCTCACCTAACCTCGGGACAACATTCCATTCCATCACACCAGCGAACTATACACGTGAAACCACACACCATGCCACTGTTTTTTGAGCAAGTGCTCACCTAACCTCGGGAAAATCACTTGGTTATCACTTCACCAAAACCGTATGCAAACCTTGATCCGTGACACTGTTTTTTGAGCAAGTGCTCACCTGACCTCGGGGACAACATTCTATTCCATCACACCAGCGAACTATACACGTGAAACCACACACCATGCCGCTGTTTTTTGAGCAAGTGCTCACCTAACCTCGGGAAAATCACTTGGTTATCACTTCACCAAAACTGTATGCAAACCTTGATCCGTGACACTGTTTTTTGAGCAAGTGCTCGCCTAACCTCGGGGCAACATGCTAATGCATCACACCAGCGATCTATACATGTGAAACCACACACCATGCCGCTGTTTTTTGAGCAAGTGCTCACCTATCCTCGGGACAACGTTCTTTACATCACACCAGCGATCTATACACGTGAACCACACACCATGCCACTGTTTTTTGAGCAAGTGATCACCTGACCTCGGGACAACATTCTATTCCATCACACCAGCGAACTATACACGTGGAAACCACACACCATGCCCGCTGTTTTTTGAGCAAGTGCTCGCCTAACCTCGGGAAAATCACTTAGTTATCACTTCACCCAAAACTGTATGCAAACCTTGATCCGTGACACTGTTTTTTGAGCAAGTGCTCGCCTATCCTCGGGACAACGTTCTTTTACATCACACCAGCGAACTATACACGTGAAACCACACACCATGCCACTGTTTTTTGAGCAAGTGCTCACCTGACCTCGGGACAACATTCTATTCCATCACACCAGCGAACTATACACGTGGAAACCACACACCATGCCGCTGTTTTTTGAGCAAGTGCTCGCCTAACCTCGGGAAAATGACTTAGTTATCACTTCACTAAAACTGTATGCAAACCTTGATCCGTGACACTGTTATTGAGCAAGTTGCTTGCCTAACCTCGGGGGAACATGCTATGCATCACAACCAGCGAACTATACATGTGAAACCACACACCATGCCGCTGTTTTTTTGAGCAAGTGCTCGCCTAACCTCGGGAAAATGACTTAGTTATCACTTCACTAAAACTGTATGCAAACCTTGATCCGTGACTGTTTTTGAGCAAGTTGCTGTCCTAACCTCGGGGGGAACATGCTAATGGCCATCACACCAGTGAACTATACATGGTGAAACCACACACCATGCCGGCTGTTTCTTGAGCAAGTGCTCCTCACCTAACCTCGGGAGCAAATCACTTGGTTATCACTTCACACACTTCACCAAAAGCTGGAATGCAACAGCCTTGATTCCGTGGACACCACTGTTTTTCTGAGCAATGTGCTTCACCCTGACCCCTCGGGACAACATTCTATTCCATCCACACCAGCGAACTATACACGTGAACCCAACACACCATGCCGCTTTGTTTTTTGGAGCAAGTGCTCACCTAACCTCGGGAAATCACTTGGGTATCATTCAATTCACTTACCAAACTGTTGATGCAAACCTTGATCCGTGACAGTTTTTTGAGCAAGTGCTCGCCTAACCTCGGGGCAACATGCTAATGCATCACACCAGCGAACTATACATGTGAAACCACACACCATGCCGCTGTTTTTTGAGCAAGTGCTCACCTGACCTCGGGACAACATTCTATTCCATCACACCAGCGAACTATACACGTGAAACCACACACCATGCCGCTGTTTTTTGAGCAAGTGCTCGCCTAACCTCGGGAAAATGACTTAGTTATCACTTCACTAAAACTGTATGCAAACCTTGATCCGTGACACTGTTTTTTGAGCAAGTGCTCGCCTAACCTCGGGGGAACATGCTAATGCATCACACCAGCGAACTATACATGTGAAACCACACACCATGCCGCTGTTTTTTGAGCAAGTGCTCGCCTAACCTCGGGAAAATGACTTAGTTATCACTTCACTAAAACTGTATGCAAACCTTGATCCGTGACACTGTTTTTTGAGCAAGTGCTCGCCTAACCTCGGGGGAACATGCTAATGCATCACACCAGCGAACTATACATGTGAAACCACACACCATGCCGCTGTTTTTTGAGCAAGTGCTCACCTAACCTCGGGACAACATTCCATTCCATCACACCAGCGAACTATACACGTGAAACCACACACCATGCCACTGTTTTTTGAGCAAGTGCTCACCTAACCTCGGGAAAATCACTTGGTTATCACTTCACCAAAAACTGTAATGCAAACCTTGATCCGTGACACTGTTTTCTGAGCAAGTGCTCACCTGACCTCGGGACAACATTCTATTCCATCACACCAGCGAACTATACACGTGAAACCACACAACCATGCCGCTGTTTTTTGAGCAAGTGCTCACCTAACCTCGGGAAAATCACTAGGTTATCACTTCACCAAAACTGTATGCAAACCTTGATCCGTGACAGTGTTTTTTGAGCAAGTGCTCACCTAACCTCGGGACCACGTTCTTTACAATCACACCAGCGAACTATACAACGTGAAACCACACACCATGCCACTGTTTTTTTGAGCAAGTGCTCACCTAACCTCTGGAAAATCACTTATCAATTCACCAAATACTGTATGCCAAACCTGATCCGTGACAGTTTTTTGAGCAAGTGCTCACCTAACCTCGGGACAACATTCTATTCCATCACACCAGCGAACTATACATGTGAAACCACACCCATGCCGCTGTTTTTTGAGCAAGTGCTCGCCTAACCTCGGGGGAACATGCTAATGCATCACAACCAGCCGAACTATACATGTAAAACCACAACACCATGGCCGCTGTTTTTTGAGCAAGTGCTCACCTAACCTCGGGACAACATTCTATTCCATCACACCAGCGAACTATACATGTGAAACCACACACCATGGCCGCTGTTTTTTGAGCAAGTGCTCGCCTAACCTCGGGGGAACATGCTAATGCAATCACACCAGCGAACTATACACGTGAAACCACACACACCATGCCACTGTTTTTTTGAGCAAGTGCTCACCTAACCTCGGGAAAATCACTTGGTTATCACTTCACCAAAACTGTATGCAAACCTTGATCCGTGACAGTTTTTTGAGCAAGTGCTCACCTGACCTCGGGACACCATTCTATTCCATCACACCAGCGAACTATACATGTGAACCCACACACCATGCCGCTGTTTTTTTGAGCAAGTGCTCACCTTACCTCGGATAAATCACTTAGTTATCACTTCACCAAAACTTATGCAAACCTTGATCCTTAACACTGTTTATTGAGCAAGTGCTCGCCTAACCTCGGGGAACATGCTAATGCATCACACCAGCGAACTATACATGTGAAACCACACACCATGCCGCTGTTTTTTGAGCAAGTGCTCGCCTAACCTCGGGAAAATGACTTAGTTATCACTTCACTAAACTGTATGCAAACCTTGATCCGTGACACTGTTTTTTGAGCAAGTGCTCGCCTAACCTCGGGGGAACATGCTAATGCATCACACCACAGTGAACTATACATGTGAAACCACACACCATGCCGCTGTTTTTTTGAGCAGTGCTCACCTAACCTCGGACGACATTCCATGCATCACACCAGCGAACTATACAACGTGAAACAAACACCATGCCACTGTTTTTTTGAGCAAGTGCTCACCTTACCTCTGAAAATCACTTAGTTATCACTTCCCAAAACTTATTGCAAACCCTTGATCCTTGACACTGTTTTTTGAGCAACTGCTCACCTGACCTCGGGACAACATTCTATCCATCACTCCAGCGAACTATACATGTGAAACCACACACCATGCCACTGTTTTTTGAGCAAGTGCTCACCTGACCTCGGGAAAATCACTTGGTTATCACTTCACCAAAACTGTATGCAAACCTTGATCCGTGACACTGTTTTTTGAGCAAGTGCTCGCCTATCCTCGGGCAACATGCTAATGCATCACACAAGCAATCTATACATGTGAAACCACACAACATGCCACTGTTTTTTGAGCAAGTGCTCACCTAACCTCAGGGCAACATGCTATTCCATCACACCAGCGAACTATACACGTGAAACCACACACCATGCCACTGTTTTTTTGAGCAAGTGCTCACCTACCTCGGGAAAATCCTTAGTTATCAATTTACCAAAACTGTATGCAAACCTTGATCCGTGACAGTTTTTTTTGGCAAGGTGCTACCTAACACCTCGGGACAACAAGTCTAATTCCATCAACACCAGCGAACTATACAGTAGAAAACCACACACCATGCCGCTGTTTTTTGAGCAAGGCCTAGCCTAACCTCGGGGGAGACATGCTAATCAAGCACACCAGCGAACTATACATGGTAAAACCACACACACCATGGCCACTGTTTTTTGAGCAAGTGCTCACCTACCTCGGGAAAATCACTTGGGTTATATTCAACTTCATCAACCAAAACCGTAATAACAAAACCTTGATCCGTGACAACTGTTTTTTGAGCAAGTGCTCACCTGACCTCGGAAACAACTTCTATTCCATCACACACCAGCGAACTATACACGTGAAACCACACACCATGGCCGACCGGTTTTTTGAGCAAGTGCTCATCCTAAACCTCTGGGAAAATCACTTGGTTTATCACTTCACCCAAAACTGTATGCAAACCTTGATCCGTTGACACTGTTTTTTGAGGCAAGTGCTCGCCTAACCTCGGGGGTCAACATGCTAATGCATCACACACAAGCGAAACTATACATGTGAAAACCACCCAAACATGCCACTGTTTTTGAGCAAGTGCTCACCTTAACACTCGGGACACACACTTCCATTCCATCACACCCACCAGCGAACGATACATGTGAAACCACACACCATTGCCGCTGTTTTTTGAGCAAGTGCTCGCCTAACCTCGGGGAATGACTTAGTTATCACTTCACTAAAACTGTATGCAAACCTTGATCCGTGACACTGTTTTTTGAGCAAGTGCTCGCCTTAACCTCGGGGGGAACATGCTAATGCATCACACCAGCGAACTATACATGTGAAACCACACACCATGCCGCTGTTTTTTGAGCAAGTGGTCACCTAACCTCGGGACAAACATTCCATTCCATCACACCAGCGAACTATACACGTGAAACCACACACCCATGCCACTGTTTTTTGAGACAAGTGCTCACCTAACCTCGGGAAAATCACTTGGTTATCACTTCACCAAAACTGAATACAAACCTTGATCCGTGACACTGTTTTTCTGAGCAAGTGCTCACCTGACCTTGGGACAACATTCTATTCCATCACACCAGCGACCTATACACGTGAAACCACACACCATACCGCTGTTTTTTTTAACACGTGCTAACCTAACCTCGGGACAACATTCTATTCCATCACACCAGCGAACTATAAATGTGAAACCACACACCATGCCGCTGTTTTTTGAGCAAGTGCTCGCCTAACCTCGGGGCAACATGCTATTCCATCACACCAGCGAACTATACACGTGAAACCACACACCATGCCACTGTTTTTTGAGCAAGTGCTCACCTAACCTCGGGAAAATCATTTAGTTATCACCTACCAAATCTGTATGCAAACCTTAATTCCATGACACTGTTTTTTTGAGCAAGCGCTCGCCTAACCTCGGGGCAACATACTATTGCATCACACCAGCCAACTATACATGTGAACCACACACCATGCCGCTGTTTTTTGAGCAAGTGCTCACCTAACCTCGGGACAACATTCTATTCCATCACACCAGCGAACTATACATGTGAAACCACACACCATGCCGCTGTTTTTTTGAGCAAGTGCTCGCCTAACCTCGGGGGGGGAACATGCTAATGCATCACACCAGCGAACTATACATGTAAAACCACACACCATGCCGCTGTTTTTTGAGCAAGTGCTCACCTAACCTCGGACAAACATTCCATTCCATCACACCAGCGAACTATACACGTGAAACCACACACCATGCCACTGTTTTTTGAGCAAGTGCTCACCAACCCTCGGGAAAATCACTTGGTTATCACTTCACCAAAACCGTATACAAACCTTGATCCGTGACACTGTTTTTTGAGCAAGTGCTCACCTGACCTCGGGACGACATTCCATTCCATCACACCAGCGAACTATACACGTGAAACCACACACCATGCCGCTGTTTTTGAGCAAGTGCTCACCTAACCTCGGGAAAATCACTTGGTTATCACTTCACCAAAACCGTATGCAAACCTTGATCCGTGACACTGTTTTTTGAGCAAGTGCTCACCTGACCTCGGGACAACATTCTATTCCATCACACCAGCGAACTATACACGTGAAACCACACACCATGCCGCTGTTTTTTTGAGCAAGTGCTCACCTAACCTCGGGGAAAATCACTTGGTTATCACTTCACCAAAACTGTATGCAAACCTTGATCCGTGACACTGTTTTTTGAGCAAGTGCTCGCCTAACCTCGGGGCAACATGCTAATGCATCACACCAGCGAACTATACATGTGAAACCACACACCATGCCGCTTTTTTTTGAGCAAGTGCTCACCTATCCTCGGGACAACGTTCTTTTACATCACACCAGCGAACTATACACGTGAAACCACACACCATGCCACTGTTTTTTGAGCAAGTGCTCACCTGACCTCGGGACAACATTCTATTCCATCACACCAGCGAACTATACACGTGAAACCACACACCATGCCGCTGTTTTTTGAGCAAGTGCTCGCCTAACCTCGGGAAAATGACTTAGTTATCACTTCACTAAACTGTATGCAAACCTTGATCCGTGGACACTGTTTATTGAGCAAGTGCTCGCCTAACCTCGGGGGAAACATGCTAATGCATCACACCAGCGAACTATACATGTGGAAACCACACACCCATGCCGCTGTTTTTTGAGCAAGTGCTCGCCTAACTCGGGAAAATGACTTAGTTATCACTTCACTAAAACTGTATGCAAACCTTGATCCGTGACACTGTTTTTTGAGCAAGTGCTCGCCTAACCTCGGGGGAACATGCTAATGCATCACACCAGGGAACTATACATGTGAAACCACACACCATGCCGCTGTTTTTTGAGCAAGTGCTCACCTAACCTCGGGACAACATTCCATTCCATCACACCAGCGAACTATACACGTGAAACCACACACCATGCCACTGTTTTTTGAGCAAGTGCTCACCTAACCTCGGGAAAATCACTTGGTTATCACTTCACCAAAACTGAATGCAAACCTTGATCCGTGACACTGTTTTCTGAGCAAGTGCTCACCTGACCTCGGGACAACATTCTATTCCATCACACCAGCGAACTATACACGTGAAACCACACACCATGCCGCTGTTTTTTGAGCAAGTGCTCACCTAACCTCGGGAAAATCACTTGGTTATCACTTCACCAAAACTGTATGCAAACCTTGATCCGTGACAGTGTTTTTTGAGCAAGTGCTCGCCTAACCTCGGGGCAACATGCTAATGCATCACACCAGCGAACTATACATGTGAAACCACACACCATGCCGCTTTTTTTTGAGCAAGTGCTCACCTATCCTCGGGACAACGTTCTTTTACATCACACCAGCGAACTATACACGTGAAACCACACACCATGCCACTGTTTTTTGAGCAAGTGCTCACCTAACCTCGGGAAAATCACTTAGTTATCAATTCACCAAAACTGTATGCAAACCTTGATCCGTGACAGTTTTTTGAGCAAGTGCTCACCTAACCTCGGGACAACATTCTATTCCATCACACCAGCGAACTATACATGTGAAACCACACACCATGCCGCTGTTTTTTGAGCAAGTGCTCGCCTAACCTCGGGGGAACATGCTAATGCATCACACCAGGGAACTATACATGTGAAACCACACACCATGCCGCTGTTTTTTGAGCAAGTGCTCACCTAACCTCGGGACAACATTCCATTCCATCACACCAGCGAACTATACACGTGAAACCACACACCATGCCACTGTTTTTTGAGCAAGTGCTCACCTAACCTCGGGAAAATCACTTGGTTATCACTTCACCAAAACCGTATACAAACCTTGATCCGGTGACACTGTTTTTTTGAGCAAGTGCTCACCTGACCTCGGGACAACATTCTATTCCCATCACACCAGCGAACTATACACGTGAAACCACACACCATGCCGCTGTTTTTTGAGCAAGTGCTCACCTAACCTCGGGGAAAATTAACTTGGTTATCACTTCACCAAAACTGTATGCAAACCTTGATCTGTGACACTGTTTTTGTGAGCAAGTGCTCGCCTAACCTCGGGGCAACATGCTAATGCATCACACCAGCGAACTATACATGTGAAACCACAAACCATGCCGCTTTTTTTTGAGCAAGTGCTCACCTAACCTCGGGACAAACGTTCTTTTACATCACAACAGCGAACTATACACGTGAAACCACACACCATGCCACTGTTTTTTGAGCAAGTGCTCACCTAACCTCGGGAAAATCACTTAGTTATCAATTCACCAAAACTGTATGCAAACCTTGATCCGTGACAGTTTTTTGAGCAAGTGCTCACCTAACCTCGGGACAACATTCTATTACATCACACCAGCGAACTAACCACGTGAAACCACACAACATGCCACTGTTTTTTGAGCAAGTGCTCACCTAACCTCGGGACAACATTCTATTCCATCACACCAGCGAACTAACCACGTGAAACCAAACAACATGCCACTGTTTTTTTAACACGTGCTAACCTAACCTCGGGACAACATTCTATTCCATCACACCAGCGAACTATAAATGTGAAACCACACACCATGCCGCTGTTTTTTGAGCAAGTGCTCGCCTAACCTCGGGGCAACATGCTATTCCATCACACCAGCGAACTATACACGTGAAACCACACACCATGCCACTGTTTTTTGAGCAAGTGCTCACCTAACCTCGGGAAAATCATTTAGTTATCACCTTACCAAATCTGTATGCAAACCTTAATTCCATGACACTGTTTTTTGAGCAAGCACTCGCCTAACCTCGGGGCAACATACTATTGCATCACACCAGCCAACTATACATGTGAAACCACACACCATGCCGCTGTTTTTTGAGCAAGTGCTCACCCTAACCTCGGGACAACATTCTATTCCATCACACCCAGCGAACTATACATGTGAAACCACACACCATGCCGCTGTTTTTTGAGCAAGTGCTCGCCTAACCTCGGGAAAATGACTTAGTTATCACTTCACCAAAACTGTATACAAACCTTGATCCGTGACAGTTTTTTGAGCAGTGCTCACCTGACCTCGGGACAACATTCTATTCCATCACACCAGCGAACTATACATGTGAACCCACACACCATGCCGCTGTTTTTTGAGCAAGTGCTCACCTAACCTCGGTAAAATCACTTAGTTATCACTTCACCAAAACTTTATGCAAACCTTGATCCTTGACACTGTTTTTGAGCAAGTGCTCACCTGGACCTCGGGACAACATTCTATTCCATCACACCAGCGAACTATACATGTGAAACCACACACCATGCCACTGTTTTTTGAGCAAGTGCTCACCTGACCTCGGGAAAATCACTTGGTTATCACTTCACCAAAACTGTATGCAAACCTTGATCCGTGACACTGTTTTTTGAGCAAGTGCTCGCCTAACCTCGGGGCAACATGCTAATGCATCACACCAGCGAACTATACATGTGAAACCACACAACATGCCACTGTTTTTTGAGCAAGTGCTCACCTAACCTCGGGGCAACATGCTATTCCATCACACCAGCGAACTATTACACGTGAAACCACACACCATGCCACTGTTTTTTGAGCAAGTGCTCACCTAACCTCGGGAAAATCACTTAGTTATCACCCTTACCAAATCTGTATGCAAAACCTTGATCCATGACACTGTTTTTTGAGCAAGCGCTCGCCTAACCTCGGGGCAAACATGCTATTCCATCACACCAGCGAACTATACATGTGAAACCACACACCATGCCACTGTTTTTTGAGCAAGTGCTCACCTGACCTCGGGACAACATTCTATTCCATCACACCAGCGAACTATACACGTGAAACCACACACCATGCCGCTGTTTTTTGAGCAAGTGCTCACCTAACCTCGGGAAAATCACTTGGTTATCACTTCACCAAAACTGTATGCAAACCTTGATCCGTGACACTGTTTTTTGATCAAGCGCTCGCCTAACCTCGGGGCAACATGCTAATGCATCACACCAGCGAACTATACATGTGAAACCACACACCATGCCGCTGTTTTTTGAGCAAGTGCTCACCTAACCTCGGGACAACATTCCATTCCATCACACCAGCGAACTATACATGTGAAACCACACACCATGCCTCTCTTTTTTGAGCAAGTGCTCACCTAACCTCGGGACAACGTTCTTTTCCATCACACCAGCGAACTATACACGTGAAACCACACACCATGCCAATGTTTTTTGAGCAAGTGCTCACCTAACCTCGGGAAAATCACTTGGTTATCACTTCACCAAAACTGTATGCAAACCTTGATCCGTGACACTGTTGTCTGAGCAAGTGCTCACCTGACCTCTGGACAACATTCTATTCCATTACACCAGCGAACTATACATGTGAAACCACACACCATGCCGCTGTTTTTTGAGCAAGTGCTCACCTAACCTCGGGACAACATTCTATTCCATCACACCAGCGAACTATACATGTGAAACCACACACCATGCCGCTGTTTTTTGAGCAAGTGCTCTCCTAACCTCGGGGAAAATGACTTAGTTATCACTTCACCAAAACTGTATGCAAACCTTGATCCGTGACAGTTTTTTGAGCAAGTGCTCACCTGACCTCGGGACAACATTCTATTCCATCACACCAGCGAACTATACATGTGAACCCACACACCATGCCGCTGTTTTTTGAGCAAGTGCTCACCTAACCTCGGTAAAATCACTTAGTTATCACTTCACCAAAACTTTATGCAAACCTTGATCCTTGACACTGTTTTTTGAGCAAGTGCTCACCTGACCTCGGGACAACATTCTATTCCATCACACCAGCGAACTATACATGTGAAACCACACACCATGCCACTGTTTTTTGAGCAAGTGCTCACCTGACCTCGGGAAAATCACTTGGTTATCACTTCACCAAAACTGTATGCAAACCTTGATCCGTGACACTGTTTTTTGAGCAAGTGCTCGCCTAACCTCGGGGCAACATGCTAATGCATCACACCAGCGAACTATACATGTGAAACCACACAACATGCCACTGTTTTTTGAGCAAGTGCTCACCTAACCTCGGGGCAACATGCTATTCCATCACACCAGCGAACTATACACGTGAAACCACACACCATGCCACTGTTTTTTGAGCAAGTGCTCACCTAACCTCGGGAAAATCACTTAGTTATCACCTTACCAAATCTGTATGCAAACCTTGATCCATGACACTGTTTTTTGAGCAAGCGCTCGCCTAACCTCGGGACAACATTCTATTCCATCACACCAGCGAACTATACATGTGAAACCACACACCATGCCACTGTTTTTTGAGCAAGTGCTCACCTGACCTCGGGACAACATTCTATTCCATCACACCAGCGAACTATACACGTGAAACCACACACCATGCCGCTGTTTTTTGAGCAAGTGCTCACCTAACCTCGGGAAAATCACTTGGTTATCACTTCACCAAAACTGTATGCAAACCTTGATCCGTGACACTGTTTTTTGATCAAGCGCTCGCCTAACCTCGGGGCAACATGCTAATGCATCACACCAGCGAACTATACATGTGAAACCACACACCATGCCGCTGTTTTTTGAGCAAGTGCTCACCTAACCTCGGGACAACATTCTTATACCATCACACCAGCGAACTATACACGTGAAACCACACACCATGCCACTGTTTTTTGAGCAAGTGCTCACCTAACCTCGGGAAAATAACTTAGTTATCACTTCACCAAAACTGTATGCAAACCTTGATCCGTGACACTGTTTTTTGAGCAAGTGCTCACCTAACCTCGGTAAAATGCCTCTTAGTTATTACCCTCAGACAAAACAAAATACAAACCTTGAACCGTGACAGTTTATTGAGCAAGCGCTCGCCTAACCTCGGGACAACATTCTATACCATCACACCAGCGAACTATACACGTGAAACCACACACCATGCCACTGTTTTTTGAGCAAGTGCTCACCTAACCTCGGGGAAATCACTTATTTATCACTTCACCAGAACTGATTGCAAACCTTGAACAGTGACACTGTTTTTTTAACAAGCGCTCCCCTAACCTTGGGACAACACTATAGTGCATCAGCACAACCAACACCATTTGCCTATATCACACCATGCCGCTGTTTTTTGAGCAAGTGCTCACCTAACCTCTGTAAAATGCCTCTTAGTTATAACTTTAGCCAATACTAAATGCAGACCTTGAATCGTGACACTTTTTTTTGAGCAAGCGCTCGCCTAACCTCGGGACAACACTATAGTGCATCAGCACAACCAACACCATTTGCCAATATCACGCCATGCCACTGTTTTTTGAGCAAGTGCTCACCTAACCTAGGGAAAACACACTATTGCATCACCTGAGCCAACAGCTATTGCGGACAACACACCATGCTGCTTTTTTGAGCAAGTGCTCACTTAACCTTTGGAAAATCACTTTTTGTTATTACCTCAGCAAACTTTAAATGCAGAACACACACCATGCCACTGTTTTTTGAGCAAATGCTCACGTAACCTCGAAAAAACACTCTAATGCATCAAGTCTGCCTGCACCAATTGTGGTCCACAGGCCATGCCAACTTTTTTTTGGTCAATGGAGCAACTATGGCCTAAAACCTGATGGAATTCCAGCTTGCGAAAAAACTTGACATCAGAACCTGATTGTACATCTAAATTCAACCACATATTAAAGTAATTTATAACTTTCTTCCAAATAAATGGAACAGCCATTGTCATTGAAGGACTAACAGAAAAGAATATCTGATATTTTTCTTCCTAATGGTCATGATTCACTGAGCAGAAGCTTGTCAAACTGCAGTAGAACATGGACAAATAAAACTTATAAAAGTTAATTTATTTGCCAAAGGATTCCACACTTTCAAACTGAAGCAGAAACTTGACAGTGGTAAAAATACAAAAGTACCTTGTGTTCAAATATCCTTACTTGATGCCAGACTATGTTGATCAATAAATTACAAAGGAGCTGCTTATAAGTTCTGATGCTACAGATTATCGGAAAGATGGACTTGAACCAACTAAAGCTAAATGTCGCTCTGAAATGGCTGACGATCTTTGAACACATCTTTGGAGAATGCATACTGAATATTTGAGAGAAATTCTTGTCAGCAATTTAAAAATGCATTTAGTTCTTTTACCTTCTAGATTTGGGTTCTTAAACTATACTACATAAAATCAACTGACAAGAAAGATTTATTAAAAATGAAAAAAATGAACATCACATGGGCCGTCACCAACGCCATCACCACAGCTCTTGCCCAGGCCACAAAAGCATAATTTCCTAAATGCAATGATGTCCAGAGAGCATTTTGTTTTCAATTTTCTGGGTAAATTTACAGAGCTGTAAATAGTTTGGTTTTATTTTGAAAAATATTTTAAGGTTTGGATTTATGTTGGGTTGTAGCTCCTCTTTAAATCAAGAGTCTTTTAACTGCAGGTGTTTTGTCTTTATTTTTTCTTAGACTGAAGCAGCTTGGTGGTAACATACTGGTTGGCTTAAGTCCACCTCAACGTGATAACCTTTTTTTGCCAATATTTTAGGTGATATTTCCTCCATGTAGTCGAACTTTTTTTTTTTTTACACGTCTGAAGTTTGTTAGGTGATGGTTTGTTTAGCCTAAGAGTATTTCACAACCAGTACCTTGAGATTTTTTGTTTTGTATCTAAAAGGTTAACTGTCAACTCCAAGGTATGTCAAACCATTTGAATCAAATGCTGAATCACACAAAAATGAGCTGTGCTATTTTGGCACGTTCACTTATGGTTTGAACTCCTCAGAGGTTCATATGATACCTTCAGTTAATTTGTGTGTTTAGTCTGACGGTAAGTTCTCTGCAGTTATGTTAACATGACTTTAATGAGGACTGGTTTGCTTCTTCACAACTCTCTCTATGCAGTCATTTGTGTTGACAAAAAGGCTGCAATATTTTTTTAAATATAACAAAAACATATCTTCCCCAAAAAATTCTTGCAGTTTAACATTTTTTACTGACTCTGATATGCATCGGGTTTACACTTGGATCAAAGTGTTTATAACAGATTAGTATTCTAAATCATGTTAATGTTGGTTTCACTGATGTTTTTTTTTATCCACACTCTATTCAAACTGTGTGGATGGTGAGTGGTGAGGATCATATACCTGTATTAACTTAAGATTTTTTACAAACATTCCCCCCCTTAAAAGCACCCCTATTTTTATTCTAAAGATGCTTTCAACTGTAATTTGTTCTGAAACATGTATCCTGCATCTCTGCAAACCAGTTGAACACATTTACTAAAAGCATGTAGAAGAATGGCCCGGTGTGTGGCTGCTCTTCTGCGATTCTTCTCTTGATGATTAGGGTTTTCTGATTCTCACTACACTGCAAAACTTTGTCTGGTGGCAGAATAATCTGCCCAATAGGAGTTCTCACTGTTTCAAGGTATCTGCATTTCTTCATTAATGTGAACATGATGGTCAGCTGGTATGGTCCACTGTGCCCCCACTTCTATTTTTGATTTGAACATTTTGCATCAATGTTTAAAAACTTTTTTTTTCCCCAAACAACATAACCTTTAGTAGATTTGACACTTAATTCAAGTTTGGGCTCATTTGACACATTTACCAAAATAGTTTAATAGACCCATCTCAACATTCAAAAATTCACGTCTCTTAACTGTGGGTTAAAAGGGAGGTTCTGTTTCTGTGGCAGAAATTCTGCTATTGATAACCACAATTTACCAAAAAGGATGTTAAGATGTTGAACATCTGATCTTGACGTTTGGGTTCATTCAACCCCTGCACTGGATTTGAGCTATAGGGAAAACATAGGCATCACAATGTTGAGATGTATGTTCATCTGAGCTATGAGAGAACTCTTAAGATGCATGTCAGTGAGTACATTTTCATAGGCCCTACCAAAGTCTACTTGACATGAATGGATGCACTCAGCTGTTCTATTGGACAATTATGAGAACTGTACAAGCACAAGGAAGCTGGAATCCAATGTAGTGGTACGTGGGATAGGAACTATTCTTCTAATCTTAGAAGACGGAAACAGGTGATCATAAATAAGGGAGTTGTAATCCTCTCAATCGGATCTTGGATTGTAGATGAATGAGTCCTGGAAACCTGGTTTAAAACCAATAAGTGAAAATGCAACATTACACTGGAGAAAAAGTAATGGATGATATTAACTTGGTCCCTCTGTTTGCTTTTGAATCTGCATGATGATCTCAGATATTTTCTGAAAAAGAAACGTTTAATCTAATCATCTGCAGCGCTGGAGCCATGTAATCAAACTGAACTGGATCCTAACGCTTCTCTCTATCTGATGAAACTGACGTTAATTTAAAATAATTATTGCAGAACAACACACAGAACAGACTTGGATAAGAACATTTCTTCAGTTTGGCTTTTTTGGACCTGCTGGACCACTGACTTCAACCAAAGATTTATCCTACCTGTCTGTGAGATCCACACCACTCCTGTCATTATTTTATTTCACATGTCTGAATGTGGAACTGTATATTTGTATGTGGAGAAATTTGCTGAAGCGGACTGAAAAATGGAAAATGTAGCCAAAGTAATTAATAAAGTAACTCTTTTCATGGAGTTCTAATGGTTTATTTTACTTTTGTCTTAACGTTGTTTTAGCCTGTGTATTTATAAAAAAATAAAACAAAGCTAAAAACTTTAGTTCTTAGTGTTTCAAAACTTTAGTGTATCAAAATAAGAGTTTATCAGAATAAACATGATCTAGTATTTGTGGCAACAAAAAAGCTAAATGATTAAATAAAAAATAAAAATCATATATATAATATATAATTTGATAACTGTTTAACTAGAAAACTAAGTGGGTTTTGACTGCAAATTAATCAAGTGATAAGAGTAGAATACTTTTAAATACTTCTAGAATCAAGTTAATAAAAATAACTTACTGGGTGATGTAACCATTACCTGAGTGAGTGGCAGTAAGCCATAGAACAGTTAAATACAATTAGATTAAATTAGTGGTTTGGTAATGCAGCCACAAGAAGGCACATTCTAGTGCTTTCTTGTGCCGGTCCCAAGTCCGGGTAAATGCAGAGGGTTGTCGGGTGAGTATCCGACGTAAAACATGAACCACATCAAACTTGATCATCAGAAATGGTAAATCACTGTAGCCTTTTAAATGGGCTGTGTAAAGAAATAAATGTGAATTTGATCATTTGACTATATCAGACTGGATCCAACTGGAAATGTTGGACTATTTCACAAATCCTTGAGCAAGCTCATTTTGAAACTTTGTGTAAATAAGATGTTTTGATCTATTGATGATGACTCAAAGTTAAAGAGTAGAAATGTGTTTCTGAGGTGTCTTAGGATCCATAGTTTAAGTTTAAAGGCATCCAGTCTTCATAAACTGAATGCTGAACTGTATTCTGTGTAAGTTGCTGACCTCTGCTGACACAAACTGGTCAGTACAACTTTGAAGGACCATTAAAAAAAACTGGAAAGAAGAAAAAAAAAAAAAAAAAAAACTGGAAATGAAATGAATTTTGTTTTTTTTATTTTTATTTTAGTTTTTTTATTTTAATATCACTCCTTTAATGTTTTAGTTTTTTTCAATACATAATGTAAAACACTTTGAAATGTCTTTGTACACGAAACATGCTGTGCAATAAACTTACCAGTGCCAATGATTTGGAATCTAAAGGGTAAGTTACTTTTATTTTAAGGATTTTTTTTTCAGTAATCTTATTTTCTGACAAATCTGATTTTATTTTATTTTTGGAGTTTGCGTTTAAATTTCCCTCTGTATCACCTGCTGCTCACTTAGCAGTTGTTGGGAATAAAATTTCTCCTTCCCCTTCTCTGGGAGGTCTCTGGAATTGCGACCCAGAGTGGACCCAGGCCTAATGGCGTTTAAAAGGAATGGTTTTTATCCATCCAAGATTAGAGAAGTATGTAGCAATGGCCTGCCAAGAATTTTCCCTTGATAATGTTAGAAAGCAGGCATGAACATATGAGGCTATGAGGACTAGCCAAGTTCTAAGAATAACTGTTAAAAAAGATTTAAAAAAAAAAAGATAACAGATGGGCTGTTGATCTTCCGTCTGCGATTGTCAAACCAAAAGAAAAGATTTCTGGGGTGTGTGACAGGTCACGTGCATGAACCTATAAGAACAAAGCCGAACAGAGGTTGGGAGGCTTCTTTCATCTGACTGGGTTAACTGCATTTGGGCTCAGATCGATTATTGGTTTGGAAATGAAGATCTTAATTTAGTCTTGAATAAACAGACCCTTCGAGCAGATGGCAGATTACAGTTTTTTTCTTGATTCAGAGTTTCGGAGAACTCAGCAAAAACTGATTCGAAAGGTCCAGGTTCTTTTCTAAAGTTTGGGTTTTGAATTCTGGTCTGGTTATTTTTCATGGACATGGCTGGATGCCGAAGTCTCTGCTCTGTCCTCCTTCTGCACCGTTCACCTTTGTCTATTGGTGGAACCAGCAAGTCAGACTGTTCTGAAAGCACTCATAAAAAACAGGTCTGTAAAAGACTTTCAATAAAAGGAAAACATACACGGATAAGACCAATGATGAACCTCATTCTCCTCCTTCCTTCATACCATGGTCTGAATTACCACATTGCTGGATCTTGTTTCATTTGAAGCCCATAATTCCAAACATTCAGCTCTAGTCACACATGATGGTGAATCAAACGGATCAGAACCACTGTCATTTGTTCAGGATGAAGTGATCTGAATATTGTGGAGGAAGGAGAGCTTCCGATGAAGTACTGGAAGAGAAAGCTGCGACATGGTCCGTCCAACCATTTCAGTGCAGCAGCAGAAAATTAAAAAGTTTCAAAGTTAAAGCCTGAATGTTTTTATTGACTCAAACATTGACTTTTGGTAATAAATGACGGTAGTATCTGTTTCTAGAATTTCAATTGTTACATAGAAATTAATATAAAAATGTTCAAGCCAGAACAAAATCATGTCCATAATTGTATTTTATTTTTATTTTTTTACGGTTTAATGTTAGGCATTAGACTTTGTCTTTACAAATTGGAAAACACCTGCAGATCACCACTGTCTCATAAATTGGTGCTTCGCTTTATCATTCTAAATATTGGCAGTATCAAAATGAAGAGCCGGTGTTTGGTCAATGGTTCCTGAATATTGAATGTTTCTAACTGGTGGGAGGAGCTTTTTGACATCACAAATAAGTTAATCTATTAAGATTTGTATTTAATAGTTTTAATTTCCACTTTAAAAGCATCAATAATTGTTTTATCTGCCATTGTGCTTATTCAGGATAAACTGAAGTCTAACTGAAGCAAAGTAACATTTTGTTTCTGAAAGCATGATCATTTACATTTTTATTGGTGACAAATTGATCAGTTTATGAATTAAAAAATCAGTTTCCAAAGAGTTGTTTGTTTTACAGAAACAGTTGTTATAAATTGTTATAAACATGCCTGTTGGCTCCAAGAGTCTTCAGATACAAACCAACACATGTAAAGCACCTCATTCCATCACTTTAACGAACTGTGCAAACATGAGCTGACACCTGTGCTCAGGTGAGTGTTTATATTTTGCTGAGATGGATGATGAATGTAAAAAAGAATAGAGGGAGAGTTCCCTGCCATCCCTGCACCAAGACCCCCAGCAGCAGCAGCGACCAGGAGCCCCCCCCCACACCCGTACTGTAGAGCCAATGGAGGATGAGAGGGTGTAAATCTCGCGCCAGGCTGTACCCATATCCGCAGCAGGTCTCTAAGGTGAACAGCCTCTGGCATGTTAGTTTAGAGCAGTGAGACATGGAATCACAGAGTGAAGCCCTAGCCCAGACGGAGGAGCAGCCCTCCCACCACGGCAGGGGGCCCAGCACAGGGCCCCACCCCAAGAGTCCCTCTGCCCCAGACAAGCCGCCCACCACCCAGGAGTTCAGAGCCACCACCCACCTCAGCCCCAGGTATGAGCCAGGGCCCCCCAAGGGAGACTCTCCCAAGCTCCAGGCAACCTCAGGAAATCCAGGAGAAAGCATGGCAGGGGCCAGCCACCCCCACCTAGAGGAGGGATGACCAAGAGAGGTGGGGGTTCCCGAAATGTGTTGAAAACGTAGCCCGACCAGGCTCACCCCGTGTTGGAAATTTGGAGAGGCCTCCGGAAGTACTCCTGCTTCTGGGAGTCAGCAAAGCCTCGTACTTCTGTTACCCTGGAGACACGAAGGAGGGAACTGATTGGTTGCTGCTGGTCTGGAAGTGGTCCAAAGCAGAGCTGAGGGAAGCAGATGTTCCTGGATTAAGTTTGTCAGAAGAACATTGATTGATGACTTCAGAGTGATATCAGACACCACCTGACTGTTGTTGAAGTCCAGAGAAAGTCTGCTTTCATCCAGACCATCAAAGATGAAGAGAAGTTTACAGACAGCTGCTCTGCTGGGATCTTCTGGAAGGTTGGATGGAAAACTTGGATGAGAGTGAGAAGACTGTGCTGCTCATCTCTGATCAAGTTCATCTCCCTGAATGAAAAAGGAATCATTGCACTCAGCGACTGAACCAGATGTTCATCTACAAGTTCCTGCAGACCAAACATCTGTTGAAAGACAAGAAAACAGAGAAAATTCCATGCTTTTAAGTCAGGGGTCTCAAAATGGCGACCTGCGGGCCATTTGCGGCTCCCGAGACAATATTTTGCGGGCCCCCACCTGACAAACTGACCAATCACGGTGGGGTAAATGGCTCTTGCAGGTGTGACATTGAGCTTGAAGCAGGGAGATATTTAGGGCAGGAAACCTGACACCCCCCCTCCCCAAACCACACAAATAAGTTCCTTACTTCTATTTTTTTAGAACGTCTAATCGCACATCGATTTTTCAAAACATGCAGCTAGTGCTGAACTTTTTTTCTCTTGGCTGCACAGGATGAGAGAAAAGGTTAAGGTTATAAAACAGTTAATGTAGCAAATGCTTCTACGGTCTATGTTGGCTGGTTTTAATTGTGACTGATAACTGTGATAAACTTTCTTCAAGTGTTAACATTTCAATCAGATTTAGAAGACTGAAAAAGCAGAAAACTGACATTTATTTCTGATTGTTTTAATTGTTGAGAGTTTTATTAGTTATTTTGTACAGAAAACGGGTAATAATATTATGGTATGGTGGAGCTCAGAACCAGCTCAGTGGCCTTGTGGTAGAGTGTCTGCCCTGTGACTGGAAGGTCGTGAGTTAAAATCCAGGCCAAGTCTCACCAAGAACTCTAAAAAAGTGACTCAATGCCTCCCTGTTTGGCACTGAGCATTATGGAGGTTAGACTGGGGGCTTAACCCAATAAATGGTTGTTAGCTGCTCCCCCTTGGGAGGGGTCAAATGCAGAGTAAAAATTTCACACAGCGAGGTGTGTCAGAGCTAATGAAACTTCAGCTTTTACTTTCTATACTTGAGGTCTTTTTGGAACCGGTCAGAGAAAGGTGAACCTTCTCATGGATGGGATGGAACTGCTGACCACTCAGCTCTGAGCAGCCAGAAGGTTAACTGCTAAATTAAATGACCAAACAGCAGTGACATGAAGAACACGTGAATAAGGTTTTTCCAAAGCTCCAGATATTAAACACTTCAAACTGATCTGTTATGGATTTTATTACACACCGACATGAATAAAGGGCAGAAAATGGAAGAATAAAGCTGTTCTGTTTGATACTACATGTCCTCCACATAAATAAAGTTAACTTCAGCTGACTCCACATGTTGGAGCTAACCCAGGTATCTGCACAAAGCTCCGCCTCTTCCTTCTGACTCTGATCTGTCATGGAGTTTTCTTCATCGCTGTCTCTTTTTAAAGTGTCACAGGGAAGTAAAGAAGAGCAGAAACTTCAAATCAAATGTCTGCATGAACTGTTCAGCTGCTTTTTTCTTTTGTGTCAGAAACAGGGGAAGATCAACCTCAGCTCTCCACAGAAAGAGTGATCCTGCTTTCTCCTCCAGAGCTTTGCTTAAAACTTTTGTGGGGAGTTTATTTCTACAGCCACTAGGTGGAGCAGATGGACTTCTGGGGCAAAACGAGAACACTTTAGTTCATCTTTTCCTCAAAATATGACAGAAAAATATTCAAAGACTCAAAACTTCAGGAAAAGTGAGAAGACTCATTATTGTGGAAAAGGCTGAAACTGAAGCATGCGTTGAAAAGACAAAGACACTTGGAAAAAAAACATGTTTTTGGTTTAAAAGATGAAGAAAAATCACAAGAATCCTGACTTTCTTCTGATTGTTCTGAAAGAAAAAAGCAAGACCCGAAAAAACGAGAATAAAATTTCACTGCAGCTGCACTGGGAGGAAGATGGAGAGAAGATTCTTCCTCTGGATCATCCATCCTGACAGGGATACCTTCAAGAGTTTTGTCCTGTCAGGGAACAGCAGAAGGATGTGTCTGTTGGATCAGTCAGTGTTAAAAAAGTCTACACGTCCAAAAGGATTTCTGCCTTCATGTTGCTGAAAGGATCTGCTGGTTCAACTCCAGGTGAACTGCTTTGACCTCAGCAACTGATTATATGCATTCGTTCTTTGATGTTTCAGTTGTCATTATTGTCATTATTCATCATACATTTAAGTAAATAAATGTTAAAAGAACTCAGGAATGAAGTCCTGCTTTGTCTGTGATATGAAAGAAACATCTGAAGAAAGGAGCAGCAGAACCAGGTTTACTGATAGAAACCAGAACTTTGAGCAGAATTTGAACAAACTTGTTTGTTCAAGTGTAGCTTTGGGTTTCCTCTGGGATTTGGAGTTTGTTGGTGATGTGAAATCCAGCCCAGATGCTGTGGAGAAGCTGCTGGACCTTCAGGGCTTCGGGAAGAAATGTGGGCTGATGGGTGGAGCAGAGATGGGAAGTGAGATCATTTGACTTTGATCAGAGTCTAAACATCTCCCAGAGGGAAACATTGTGTATCTGAAGCTGTCCTCTTTCCTGATGCCGACACAAACGCGCCGAGTCATCATTTGAAAGAGCCTGTCCTTGTTTGAATCAAAGCTGAACTCGTCTCAAACATCATCTGTGGTTTCTCAACGGGTTTTTAACGGGTAAATGTGAAACCAGGTTTATAGACCCACTCTCATCATCATCTTCTGATCTGTTTAGAAAAGCGTTCCCAGAGTGGTTTTAATTATGATTCTGCCGTTTTTAGACAGAATCTAAAAAACCTGTTGTTGTTTTTCAGAACCTAGTTTCTGCAGAGCGGAAATGCCACAAGAACATGTTAGAAACAAACAAAAACACCATTTCTATCAGAGTTGTTTTTCAAAGCTCATCCGTCAAACTTGTGTAGTGGGACATGGATTGATGATTATGGATGGATGAGACGTCTTCATTTGAACTGAAACATGTTCCACCCTGTCCTGCCAAACGTTTTCTTTCTGTTTTGGATTATTTACAAAAATGGGATCCAGGATCTCCTCTGCCTCAGGATGAAGGGCGTGTTGTGAAATTCCTCCTCCTGAAAGCAGCTGGTGTTTCTCTACAGACGGAGCTTCAGGCGCCTCTGCTCTGAAGGTCTGCCAGCTCTTCAACAGCTGAAACGCTTCCTTTTTATGAGCAAAAAGCAGACAAACCTTCTAACTAAACCTGAAGATTCTGGTTTTCTGTTGAAAGCAGTGGGACGTAAATAGGACACAGGCAGGCCTCCGGTTTATGTTCCACGGTGGACAAACAGTGAAGAAAACCGTCTGTCCTTCCACAGACCAACGTTGCAGTTTTCAGCTGGTGGAGGTGAACTTGGACTTCAGTAAAATACTGTTTTTAGGACCAGGAGGCTCCTTCCTTTCTCCTCCAGCTTTTGATGAAGTGAATTGTAGTGGGAGGGTTCCTGCAGCCTCCCAGAAGCCCCGCCCACCGTCCGGCATGCAGCCTGGTGTAAAATGAACAGAGTTTTGAGCGCATGAAGATCAGCCGAGAGACATCAGAAGAAGACCCGGTGAGTCTCCTCCTCACAGATTCATGCTGGTTCAGACTCTTCGTCTTTCTCTTCTTCTTCTTCTTTATCTGCCCTTATACAGCATATTGCAAAAAGAAGACGGAGAAAAAACATTAAGTAGGTTCAGGAAGAGGTAAAAAAAACAAAACAAAACATCTGGGCTTATATTGGTTAGTCATATTACGGCCTCGTCCTAATGAAAATTTAAAATTGACATCAAATACTATCATACAATTTTATGCAGTTCAAAAGAACATTTAGGTTACATAATAGCCATTTTATCATCAGGGATTGCCTTCAATTTTTTTAAAGAAGTGTCTGCTATGCCTGTCGTGGCCAAATGGGAAAATAGCTCCATAGTTTGCTGCCTCTAAATCATAAATTAAATTGAAATCTTACTGTGACACACTTTAGAACATGAAAACAACCATTTCAGGAATATTATTACAGGAATTATCTCGATGAATCTGCATTGTTTTTAAAGTAAAATATAAAGTGTTCAGGGATTGCATCTCTATTAAACACATTTTTTTTTACATAAAAATGCTGATTTGATTGATATGAGTGTTATAAATATCAAGAATATTAAGTCTAAGAAATAACTGATCAGAGGGAGTCAGAGCCTTTGAATGAGTTCAATTGGAATAAACACAACCAATATTTACTTCAGAGTAGATAGGAAAGTACTGGCCCACACAGTATTACAGAATGACAGATACGGGTAGATTAGATTGTAAAGTAAGTATAGATGTTGAATCTCTGAATTGATTGAGTTTTCTTATAATACCAAGAAATGTACTTATTTTCTGGTCACCCATCAATGTTCCTCCTAATTCAGGCTCTCATCCACAATGACACAGAAAGGTTTTGTTGATGAAACACTCACAATTACAATTGAATTCATTTTGATTTGAAATTCATTGGGAATATTTTTTTTGCCGCTAAAAATCATATCATTTGGGGTTTTTTAAAATATATATTTATAGGTTTGTCATAAGCATATAATTCTTCACTGGTGTGATTTACTAATGAAGTAAAATTATAATTAGATAAAAATAGACTAATATCATTCGCCAAACATTACTAGAATAAAGTAATTAGATAAATGATGATAGTCATTTACGGATAATAAAATCATTCTGGCCCTAATATGGATCCCTGTGGGACTCCACACTGTACATCAGCTCTGTCGGAAATGCAACCATTAACAGAAACAAACTGAGACCAATTACAATTATAGTTCTGTAGCCATTTGAACAGTTTCATGAAAACCATTATTTCTGTGATTTGAAAGAAGAATTGTATGATTGACTTTTGAAAAGTCAAAAAAAATACTACAAATAAATGTACTTTTGTATAATGCAGAAGTGATGCTGTCCATCAAAAAGAACTGAAGCCAATGTAAGTACTATGGTGTTTACAAAAAGCATATTAACTCTTTATTTATAATAACTGTGTTATAGCTAGTTAACGGATCATAATTTAAACTGTTTGTTATTGAGTTAAAATGACTTGTTAAATAACAGTTTTAATAATGATTTATAACTTTAGGATTGGTTGAAAATGTTCCTCAGTCACTATCAGTTAATTAATAAGGAATAGCTACAACTTTAGAAACGTTCCAGTAACATTATAAAATAGTAACCAATTCCTAAAAATTCATTAGTAAATAATTCAGTAACAGTTTCTTCTTGTTTTCTTTACCGAGTGAGTATAGACCTCTGAGCGTGTTTTGTTTTTTTATGATGGTTTGAGCTGATCCAATGAATTAGGAAGTTTTCTTGTTTTGTCTGCAGTTGTGAAGCTTCTGCAGTTTTAAAACATCTTAATAGTTTTATCAGCTTTGTAAAATCTATACAAATCCTAAAACTACCGCAGTGTGCAGCGTCCTATTGAGAATAGCTTGAATTTTCATAAAATAATCAATAATCACTGTCATAAAGACACAATGAGAGTCAAATGGTAAATGGCGTGTACTTATATAACGCGTTTTCTACCTTCATCAAAGGCCCAAAGCGCTTTACAGTCACTGTCACATTCACACACTGGTGGTGGGCTCTGCTGCCAAACACTGGCACCAACCTTCCATCAGAGGCAATGTGAGGTTCAGTGTCTTGCCAATGGACACTTTGACACATGGGAGGGCACGGCGGGAATTAAACCTGCAAATCAGATGCTGACCGCCCTTTCCGCTGCTCCGCGGCCCGCCCAAGGTCGAAGGTTCAGAAGTTGTGTCTGAATTCATTCCCTGCTCCCTAACTACTAAAAAGCCGTTTAGAGCAGGACCATCTGGTCCCTGGATATTAAAAGCAACCCCACGCTGACTGTCTTTTTTTAACCAATAAATCGAAACATTTTATGAAGACTATTTATGAATCCATTTTCTTCTGATGATGAAAACCTAAATGATTCATAAAAAATAATTAAAATACATTTTATTCCCTTGAAAATCCATTTTGGTCTATATGCTCCAATCTAGTGAACAATTTCTAGGACACTTGATTTTGGCATTTATGAAGGTCAGGTCACCATGCAGACCTGATCATGTGGTTTTCATGAAGGTCAGGTCACCATGCAGACCTGATCATGTGGTTTTCATGAAGGTCAGGTCACCATGCAGACCTGATCATGTGGTTTTCATGAAGGTCAGGTCACCATGCAGACCTGATCATGTTTGCATGAAGGTCAGGTCACCATGCAGACCTGATCATGTGGTTTTCATGAAGGTCAGGTCACCATGCAGACCTGATCATGTGGTTTTCATGAAGGTCAGGTCACCATGCAGACCTGATCATGTGGTTTTCATGAAGGTCAGGTCACCATGCAGACCTGATCATGTGGTTTCATGAAGGTGATCATCACTACAGTTTTGAGCAAATAGCTGCACAAAATGTTGAAAACGTTGGAAAAGTGCAGATCATTATTGAAGAGGAAAAGAATGTGGTTCTGGTGGATGTGAATGTAAGCCTGCGATCAAACTTGGTTCCAGCTTCTTGGAAATGGGGGGGTGCTAAGTGTTTCCCGCTGTGGACCCAAACGAGAGTTTACTGACAGCTGGAAAGCCCCGAGCCTGCAGCCTCGGCTTTTAAAAAGAACTTCTCTCCGCTGATGTTTGTTTACATCCTCCACAGTCTGAGCTTTCAGAGGTCGTCCAGAAGACGCCAAGTCTGTCTGACAGTCTTCTGTCAGGAAAGAGAGAAAAAGCTCCAGGTTTCATTTTAGTCTGAACTCTGCAACGACCGCTGGCGCCAGCCTGAAGATCCAAAGGAGTTCAAATTCTGCCAAGCGCCAATCAGTACAATCTTCAAATGAGGAAAAGGCCAAAGGAGGGAAAAGGCTTCGGGTCACATGATTCTATAAATCCAGGTGACGGTTCAAGCAGCGACTGAAACTAGAAAGTCAAGAAAACGCAGATTTGGCTCCAGAACAGCTTTTTATTGTGGTTTATGAACTGTGTGGTTTGTAACAGAAGCATCTGCACAGTCATGGAGGGTCTCAGTGCAGGAGACCAAAGACTTAAACACGACGAGCTAAAGCCACAGATCCCTGCTAGATCTTTATACCGGCTCCTAAAGCCTGTTTTTCTGCCTTTACTTCCTTTTCAGAACTTGATGTGCGGTTTCTGGAGGTTCAGAAACCCCGGGTGAGGAGGTGGCTCAGATGCACATAACTTCAAAAGAAGTTTCTGTTGGGACAAAAACAGGTTGGAATCTGTTTCATCAAATAGGTTTTTTATGGGTTTTTGAGCAATCTCATGTAAGCTTGGGTTCTTGATACCAGATCTGAATGTGTTGTGTAGAAGAATCTCATCTCTTACAGCCGGACGTGTTTTTTTCTTGCAGCTTGGTTTCATCAACATGGACGTGGAGGACTACCTCTACCATGAGAACATCAGCTTCAACTTCAGCTACGACGATTATCCCACCGTGTGTGAGAAGGAGGACCTGCGGACCTTCGCGGCGCTTCTTCCTCCCCACCGCCTACGCTCTGTGTCTGCTGGTCGCAGGACTGGCGGGAACGTTCTGGTCGTGGGCGTCTACGCCTACCGCAAACGCCAGAAGACCGTGACAGACTCCTTCCTGAGCCACATGGCCGCAAGCCGACCTGATGCTCATCCTCACGCTGCCCTTCTGGGCTGCTGGCGCCGCGAGGGGCTGGGAGCTGGGGCTGGTCCTCTGTAGATTGCATCGACCTCCTACACCGTGAACTTCCACTGCTGCATGCTGCTGCTCGTCTGCATCAGCCTGGATCGCTTTCTAGCGTTATCCCGGGCTGCAGGGTGGCGAGCAGAGGCGGGGCCTGCAGGGGGCGTTCAGCAGGAAGCACTGCTGGAAGGTCTGCCTGGCGGTTTGGGCCACAGCGTTTCTTCTAGGCCTTCCAGATTTGATCTTCTCAGAGGTGAGAGATGCATCCGGCAGGAACACCTGCCTGCTCATCTACCCTTCATGGATGGCGCCGGCGGGACAGCGGTGCTGGAGGGGGCGGAGGTGCTGCTGGGGTTTCTGCTGCCTCTGCTGGTCATGCTCATCTGCTACTGGAATGTCTGCAAAGTCCTCACCGGTCTCCCTGCTGAGAGAAAAGGCAAGAAATGGAGAACTCTGCGAGTCCTGTCCTGGTGGCGGGCGTGTTTTTGGTCACCCAGCTGCCGTATAACCTGGTGAAGGCGTACCGGGCTGTGGACTCCATCTACCTGCTGGTGACCCACTGTGGAACCAGCAAAGTTCTGGATCAGGCCGCTCAGGTGACGGAGAGCCTGGCTCTTACTCACTGCTGCTTTAATCCCATCCTGTACGCCGTTGTCGGGTCCAACTTCAGGCAAGACCTGACCAAGATGGTCAAAACGTTTGGGGAGGAGAGGAGGAAGAAAAGGAGGAAGAGAAGAGAATCATCTGCAGCTGAGGAGGAGACAGAGACGTCCTTCAACTCCCACAGCGAATCCCTGGACACAAAGAGCTTCTCCATATGAACCAACAGCAGGAGCGGCTCCAGGATTCTTTCTCTGAGGTGGCTTAGGGGTTCCTAAGTGACTGTAAGGAGTTGCTAATTCATTTCTATGTAACTTTACATTTCCAAGAAGGAAAGTCAGAAGAACGCATATTCATACGATGCTAATTAATACCATGTAATAAATGTACTGTCAATAGATTGCTCTTTTTGACTGGTTGAACTGTCAATTCAGAAGAAAAGAAATGTTGAAGTGTGATAGGTAACACGAACAGTCATTTTTTTAAGAAAAGCTGTTGAGAGCAGCCGGGTACCAGCATCAACCGCCTCTTCTTCACCACACGGCAGATTTGCTGCTTAATTACCAGCGTTTTGATGGCCAAAACGCCGTTCTTACACCCCCTTTTCCTTGGATTTATGATACTTTAGCTCGACGTCTGTCCAAAAATGTGTTCATAAGCTTGACATATTTTATATTTGGAGTTCCTTTAACAAATGTTTCTGTTGCTATAGCAATGCCCAGCTCCCCCCTGGTGCAGCCCCTGCTTAAACGGGAACAGTCTTGTAGTTTGGGACATCCTTTCCATATGAAAACTTCCCTTTTTTTTCCTCTCTGACACAGACTTTAGGAAAAAGCCCTTCTTTATGGAATCGTGGTTTAATGATGTCTGAGAAATAAAACAAAGATTCCCTCACAAACAGTAGCTGCGTTGACATGTGCAAAATGTCTTTGATTGCATTAAAGATCGGACTTGAAATGTGAACATGGGCCCTGAAAACGTTATCCGGTCATCACAAACGTTCACATGCGCCACATTTTCGACAGAATAATCACTCACTTTGTCACGAGCAGAACTGTCTAAAATACCGGAAACGGCTGATAGCGAGTTATAAACAAAGCTGCAGCATAGATGAGATGACCTTCTGAGTGTTTCTGATCTTCTGAAACGCTTCTGTCAGGACTTTTTCTACATAAAGTCTCAAAATCTGTGTTTCCAGTTCGGACACTTTTGAACAGTTTCTGCATTTTAGCTGTTTTTTGTTAATGAAGAAACAACTATGTCACATGTCAGCGAGCAAGCGGTTTGTCTACATTCGGATGCGCTCAGCAAACTCCAGTCCTGATGGCGGCTGTTGAAGGTCCGGTCCACGTGTAAAGCTGACTGGAGAGTAGAAGCAGTGTCCACGCCCCACGCTTCAGCTTCACACCGTTTTCCTCCACATAAAGCATGAAGTTTGAATGAAGCATTTTCTTAAAGTCTGACTGAAACTGGAGCTTCAGAAAGTTTGGGTTTAAGGCAGAACTTTTTCCTCCTCCATGAAAGCAGAAAACGACATCTGTTCAGGTGAGACTTGTTCGGAATCGAGCTTCTATATTTGTGATAAATACACAGGAAGTTGAAGATCTATGTTTGTAGCGAGCAGTGACAGCTTATTATGAGGGCGCGCGTTCACATCCACAAACGTTTAAGAGCAAAACGTTCACAGTGTTCTGAACTGAATGAGGCTGAACGTTGCTAAACGGCTGAATTCTCATCTTTGCGGAGTCAAACAGCAAACCCTGTGAAGGCCGTTTATAGTCCAGAGAAGAAAGGCTCTGCAACACTCTGCAGGTGACCTGAAGGCTTGACCTCCAGAGACCTATGACCCCTGAGAACAGAACCAGTTCTTCTCTGCAGTTCCCTTCACATCCATTTTTCTGCAGGTCATTAAGGTTTCTCTGACGTGACTCATGACGAGGAGCTGCTTCTCTGCTCGATGACAGAACCTCTGGACGGACTGAACCCAAAGCTGCAGCACATGTTCCTGTTTCCATCCAATAATCTCTAATTACAAACATGTCAAGAATGAAAAAAACTGTTCAGTTTTTATGTCTCACCACAGCAGTAATGTTTGGTTTTAAACTGATCAATAAAGTTTAACACAAATTTATTTACTTCACCGAACGGCAACAAAAAAGCCCCAAATATTGACGTTTCAAACAAAAACAAAAAAAGTCCATCAAACTACAAAGTCTGACTCAAACATAACATCTGGAGCAAAGAAATAGGAATAAAAAACAAAATCAGCGTTGATTACTTTGAACATTTTACTGTACTGGAAGTGCAGCAAGACATAGTAAAAAAAAAAAACTTTACGAATTGGCAGTAATTGCTAACAAAATATTTCTACAATATTTTCTGTTTTAATGGCAAAAAACTAACTTTAAACAATATATATTAAAAAAAACCAACATATTTTTACATAAAATACGTGAAAAAGAAGAAGTTCTGCTCTGAACTGGAGCGTGACAGCGATCAAATGCAAACATGTTTCTACAGGAAGATCTGCAGAGGACTTCAGCCGGATGAGATGATTGGCAGATGGATGGAGTCTGATAAATGAGAGGAGGAGGAGCCTCAGAGGAGGAGGAGCTCCTCAACGGTTCCCTGAAGCAAAGCAGGTCATCAGTAGTTGAGGATGGAAACATCAAACAGGTCGCACAGCCCCCCCCCCCGTCCAGGCTGAAGCCGTAATCCATTCCTGTGAAGGAGAATCTGTTCTGCTGCACATCAGTACTTCTGACCCGCGGCTACAGCGGTTTCTGGCCTGAGGTTTCAGCAGCTCTTCTGACCACGCCTTCCTTCCATTCATTGCAGTTTCCCTTCTAGAGCCCAATGTTAGAACCCTGTTTGTCTCAATGGATTCACTGCAGTAATTTACTGACGAGTTCACCCCCATGAACTCACCAACATGTACAAGCTCAGTACCCGAGGAAAGACCCACCCACACCCCACCCACAAACAAACGAACGAACGAATAAATAAACAATGACATCACAGCGAGAGAAACCATCAAAAAACGAAAGGGGACCAAGTCTCCTGTGGGCTTCAAAAGTATTTCCAAATCCACAAATCAAACACTGGAAGCTCTGAAATTATTATGGGATGCCACATGTGAA